>JASAND010013419.1:0-43735 GCA_030248195.1 Trissonchulus latispiculum
ATATTTCTTGTGCTTCTAACGTCAACCTCGAGTCTGCAGTTTACTTGGATAAGTGTGAATGATAACCCTAGAAAACGCCCTTCAAGCAAAAGTTAATTATCAAAAGCAATTCGATTGTTTTGATAACTTATGCGAAAATTTCAAGATGCAACGCAATTTAATTAATGAAAGGAACGCAGAAATATTGAGTCAAACTTGTCTATCGTTATAACACGGAGAGATGGGATTCATTTAATAATATCAGTATTGCAGCTGGCATGTATAAATTGTCTCGTTGGTGCTTGCTATTGTTGTGACGAACTGTAGTCAGCAGAACCAAAGAACTTCTAGAAACTCAAACGAGCTTTCTCCTTTCCTGCGAGCTATTCTCTTCAAGAGCGAACAAAATTGTCCTATTAAGCCTTGCAACATATTCGCGTCATTACTAGCATAGGTACTTTGTTTTGCTTTGTTCCAGGTTGTCTAAATTTTTTCACAACCAAATTAATCATGGTCTCTCAGGGTCCTTGGAGCCCTGAAAGGTGGTCGATATCATTTCTGTACTTTACATTATCCGGTATTGGTTTATCGTTATATTTTTTATTCTTGTATATAAACCAGAAAACGACCACCACATATTCTAAGGCATTTAACGCTCTGATATTGCAGTTGTCGTTTGCTGATATATGTAAACTACTGCAGTTTCCTGTCATATTTATGCCAATGTTGCTGTCAGCAAGCGACTGCTATGGAGACATTCTGACAGTAGTTTTGACATCTACAGAGACCCATCTGTATTTCCTGTTGAGATGACTTTTCTGATCGCTCTTAATCGGTTCGGGGCCCTCGTTTGGCTTAAAATGGGGGACCTCTTGTTTCAAAGGTATTTGTATGTTACAATGCTGACCGGGTGGGTATCAGGGATTTTCTTTACTGCTAGCTCTAGTGCTGTTGGCTGCTTTAAAGTATTTGATCACACCAACTATGGATTTACCTACCGGTGCACTGTACTTGATTCAAATAACACAGAGGCAATTGCGACCAGAAACGTATTTATGACAATAAATATGATTGAGAACTGGGTTATTTGTGGAACTTTGTTATGTCTTTACATAGTCATCTTTCTGCATCTTTAGTTTCAACGTCGAAACTCTACCCTTCAGGATGATACCACAAAGGAACGCCGAAGAGTCGAAATAAGAATGTTAATTCAGGGGTTTGTGATAGGGTTGACATTGTTTGGAGTTCTGGCAGCATTTTGGGGTTTGATTTCGTTTCCTAACCTGCTTTTCCGCCAAAAAAATTTCAATAACTTTCAGCTGCCTAGTAATAGTCAACTCATCAATAAACCCTATCATATACTTCATTTTTAATAAGCGCATCCGCAGTGCTGCCATGGCATTTTTGAGCTTGAAAAAGGCCAACCTTGATAGCATAGTAATTCTGCAAGACGGACAAGTCAGCAGTTCTAGCATGACAGGCCCAAGTGGAGCTAAACCGACTTTGTTCGAACGCACGAAGCTACAAAACCAGGAGCCGTAGATGCTAAGTCGGAATTCACAGAAGGATGTCAACAACAAGTGACTAACTGAAAGTTGTGCCATTAATTTGTTTATGTATATGTATTGATCAATTAGCAGAGGGACGAAACTTTTCTATGAACAACCATTACTGCAAAACAATCGGTGCCATTTTGTGAAATACTTATAAGACCCATGCTCGTAAGAACCTTAGATTAAATAAGATGGTGTGCAGATAGCACTCACAAGAAACATAAATTCGTTCGAGTTTCATAAAGTCTGACAAATGCTCAGTATTTTCCAGCTGTTGTCTAAATTCATTAGTCAAATAGCTAATCTCAAAAAATAGTTCAAGCTTGAACAGATCAGTTGAATGGAGGTTGAGCTAGAGATTGGTCGGGGGGTTTTTCGTAGAGTAGCGCCAGCAAATGTGGGGGGTTCGATGAGTCGGGCAAAGTTTGATAAAGTTATTACCGTATTCTCGCGCTTAAGAGAACATGTTCTCTTAAGTGAAATACGGGTAAAATCAGAAAATTTTCTGATTCCACTTAAGAGAAAACGCTCACTTAAGAGAACATGATCCCTTAAGTGAATGTCCAGTATCACTAAAAAGCAATCATCGGATTTGCTTATTCATTTTATATAATTGATGTGGTCATGTTTATGGTATAAATAACTCCTTTTTCTTGGAAGAAACTAAGATTCAACATTAATGGTTCAAATCTTAAGAATTTCAAATCTCACCGCAGCAGTTTCTCTATTTGTGGTTCTGTATTTTTTCGATTTCACTTAAGAGAACACGTCCACTTAAGGTGGTGATTCCTTTTGGGCACGTATTGTTATTTGGCGGCGTAAATCAAGATGAAATTTGATGAAACTTTCCGAAATAAGTTCTTTTAGCGTTCTAACACCCTCCGCGCAATCCCGATTCAAAAATTCGAGATTTCCGGTCAGAGTGGTTTTTCCCAATTTCTGAACGTTTGGCAGCTGCTATACAGTTATGACTATATTCATTCGAAAAATCTCAATGAGCTTCATATTTTTGCTTTTTAAAGAAACTTTCTAGCTTTTCTCTATCGTGAGATTTAGCCGATTTTCTTGTTTTGGCGTCGAAAACTTGTCATTTTTGCGGAAATCAAATAATCCAACATTTCTTGAACTACGCAAGCCGTAAAATCAAACTAAGGGCGTCGATCTGAAGGTCTCACAGGGACAAATTATCCGACGTAAGCTGCTGCTATCCTGTAGGCTGGTATCATAAAAAATGTAGTTTTTGCAAAAACACGACCAATTTTTTCCAAAGATTGTGGAGCATTCGTCATGCAAGCTGGAGGGCTGCTACTTAACAGATGTGTTCTGCACAAATATACCCAGGGACGATTTTTTAGTTGCCCCGATTGCTGCTTTCTAGCTAAAGTAATCGCTTGACAAATTTGGAAAAAGTAGGCAAAACGCAGGTTACGCACACAATTCAGCTTATTTCTCTATAACGAAGAGCGATTTCACAATAAATAAAAAATCGTCCCCAGCTATTTGATGGAGGTATCGAATGATATAACCGATGTCTCGCGAAAAAATTTACTTGAGTCTGCAAAAATTCTGGAAAATTAAACTTCTTCTAAAATGTGTTAAAAATATTTTAGAAAAGCAACATTAGTTTCGTGGCATGCATTAAAAAGAGAAAATGTCAAGCTACATTTTGATATAAAAATGGCTTCTTAACTCCAAGTAATAAATGAGTAATAATGGTGCAAACTTTATGTGACCAAAGGGAATCACCACCTTAAGAGAACGTGTTCTCTTAAGTGGGTGTTCCCTTAAGCGCGAGCATATGGTAGTGCTTGTTGAATTTTGTTCGCTATTATATTTCTCTAAAGTTATCCTTTAGATTTTGTTGCTACTTTCGTGAATTTGTAAAGTAAATTGTGTAATTTTGAAATATTTGCTTCAAGGGTCAACATATTCCGACATAACACACCACGTAGTTACCTGTGATCTTAGTCTCGTCCTAACTTCTGGGCAGCTAACTCGTTTTATTAAATAATTCATGCAGTATTACTAACATTCGTAGAGTCAAACTTCACATGTGGCGACCGTGTCATGTGGTAGATGTCGGAAAATGGTGACCTTGACAACTTGGTGAATGGTGAACATGGTGAACTTCGACAAAGCGCGGCTGAAAGAAAGTCATGAACAACATCACTGAGGCGTCGATCGCTCCTGGTTCGTTGCTAAAAGCAGACAGGACCTCATGTGCCTAAAGAATTAGTTGAAGAAGTTGTTAGAAATAGTGGAAGATGTCAACAAATTGATCCTGCCCCAATAAAGTGGTCCCCCAGTAGTTTAAGTGTCCACGAACCCTGGGTAAGGCTGGCCATCGATGCAACTCAGTTCCGCCCTTCAGTTTATCTTTCGGTCATCGACGTTTGTAGCGGTTTTGCTATTCGGCGCAAACTACTGAGGGAGGACGCAGAATCGGAGGCACGTCAACTGGACGCTATATTTTGGGAGCATGGCATTCCAGATCATCTGCTGTCAGACAATGGTACGGTGTTCAGGAGCGGTACTGCGGAACGATTTACCCACAAATTGGGAATTACACAGATAGTTTGTGGGGCGTGTCGACCCTCGGGAAACGGTATCATCGAGAGAAACCATAGAGTCGTAAAGCCTATGGCTGCAAGAACTGGTGAACCAGTACCATTAATGGTGTTCTGGTGCAACCATAGTCCAAACTATACAGGAGTTGCTTCGGCCGAACAAATCCGGAGGTATTGGTCACGACTGCCGGGTGATCCGGTTATGAGCGTCTCTCCATCCGAGAACATGTTGGAATTGCAGGTTGGAGACCCTGTTTATGTGAAACCACCGAACAGTCGATGTACAATTCCGTGGCTGGAAGGAGCGTTCACGGGCCTATTATCGGAGCGTATGATGGAGATGGATGGAATGCCCCTATATAGCTGATATCCGTCCGGCGGCGAAAAAGAGGGTCCTTAACGTGGAGCCGATTGCTACTTTCATCGGTGATGGGGATGAGGGTGAGAATATGTGGCTACAAATGATGACCCAATACCCCGCAACGATGACGCAGTGGTGCCCACGATTGATGCTGGCCCGTATCCCCCAACATGGCGACGACGTTGACGTTGAGCATTCTGACTTTGGCGACCCGGAACTAAACATTGACGCCTATCCTGACCAATTCGCTGATCAGACTCTAAACTCTAACGCTCCTGCGCCGAGAAGGTACCGGGTGCGGGAACGCCAAAAGCAGCTCCAATTCACTCCAGGCGTCGATGTGAACGCCTTCACACGGTCTGACTGAAGCTGTCCCAGCTAGAGAGTGTAAAACTCTGGAGGGGACGTGGTAAAAGCAAGAATGAAGAGAAGAGAAGATCTACGAAGAGAAAAGGCAGTAGTTTTGTTGTATTTTGGAGAAGCATACGTTTGCCAGTTTCTATAGTACAGTTTCCCTAAGCTACATATAGTCACCACAAATAAGACTGTTCTTGGGGTTAAGCAGTTAAACGAGCTCAAGATTGAGAGGAGATTACTTAAATATTCTTCCGATCAGGATATAACCAAATTCGGCTGAAAATGAGCAGAACAAGACTTGAGTTATCAGTAACTAAATAAACTCTGGTCCGCATATAACTGGATACGACTGAACATGAGCAAGTCAAAGCTCAAGTCCTCAATAAACTGGATATAACCGAGTTCGACTGAAAATGAGCAAACCAGGACTCAAATTCTCAGCCACAAATAAATTTCTTATCTGGATATAACCAAGTTCGACTAAAAATGGCAAAACAAGTTTCAAGTCCTCAACTGACAAATAAATCTCCTATCTGGATATAACCTATTTCTATTATAAATGAGCGAAACAAGACTCAAGTTCTCAATAACAAATAAATCTCCTATCTGGATATAACCGAGTTCGACCGAAAATAAGCAAACAGGGCTCGAGTTCCCAACAACAGATTAATCTCTTTATTTGAAGATATAAGCAGATTCATGAACAAATGGGCAAACCATCCTCACATTCGTGCTTCAAATCATACCGAGGTGATCTGGTCAATCCTCTTGACAGTTAAGTATACTGAAAATGAGAGACTCATCCACTTAGTATTAAACAAGAAATAACTGATTTGCATAACTGATTGCATTTCCATAATTTCTACAATTGTAGGCTAACAAAACAGGTTAACCTATGATAAAGGTCTTTGGATAAACCGCCAAACGTAGACTGTTGTAGCCATAGTGCCGAACACCGAATATTCTAATTGCCTACTTTAATTACGTAATTTCTATAGTCTGCCGGACTGGTATTTAAACTGATATAAACCTTGGAACAACATCAGTTTGCTTCTTTTTAACACGTATAATTGTGTTGCTTTAATCGCTTAATATCGTGAGCAAGTTACCTATTATGGGTATTCAATATATGCTGGTATGTATAATCATTGGAATCACTGCATATTTGGTAAGTACAACTACGCCGTTATTTTAGGGGAAAATTTTCTTTAAATTTCTTTCCATTTTCTTTTTCTTTTTCTTGTGAAACAAGAAATTTGGACCCCATTTTCTTTTTCTTTATCTAAAGAAAAAAGGGTCATTAGGCGGTCTGAGGTTTCAACTGTCAGTCAATCTTGCGTAAGCACTCCAACCTAGTGACCCCTTGCGAAAGAACTCCTGCTTGCTTTAAATAGTGTGGCCTGTGTTATTAATGCATATGTTTGAAATGTAAGTAGCAGATGTCAATGTAGCATAATGAAATATGCAACTAAAATAAAAGAAGCCGCTTTTCTTTCGTTTCTTCTTTAAATCAAAGAAAACTGACTAAGGACTGTTTCAGACGACATTTCTCGACACCCTTTCATTACACTTTGCCGTTGTCAAGTACGCCATTTATCAGTATCCATACGTATCTTGCTCCCGTACGCAGAACTATAATCTACGTGACCTTACTCTTTACCGTATGCGCGTGTATTGTTCCCAATTTATTGTAAGGTACGCAGTAAGAGTAGAGGCTGCCTATAGCCTAGAGTTGAATAAGCAAAGCACATAAGGTGCCGAACTTTCATCAGCATTAGAGCGTATTCTATGTAGCAATGAGCTCCTGGACCTACACAAACCTATTCCAAACTGTCTAAAAGGGCAATTCTGGCAGACAAATGCGTGTTTATCTATTCAGTGTGATTCGTGACTATAGTGTGCATATAACTGTCTGCTGCAATAACTCTAAACCTGTTTGTTCATTTAGTGTCAATAAATAAGCTTGACGTTCGTTTGACGCTTAACTTTTGCGTTAAATCTATCCGCAGTTAGATTTGATCGCTAAGTCGCCCATAGAGTCTATAAATCCTTATCCCCTCACAAAGGAGAACTCGCCGATACAGACCCCTTCCGTCAGCTGCTTGTTAAGCGCGGGTTGTCAGAATACCACTACTCCCTGAGCTACAATCTAAGCAGAGATGCATCTTTGCATTCTCACCAATATTTCAGAACTGATCTGTTTTAGCCTAGTCCAGTAGCCATAACCACCTACGAAGACATCAAGAGCCCTAAAACCAAGTGCTAATCAGGAGCTTAACAAGAGTACTTTCAGTTCTTGTCCATTCTGTTAAACATACAGCAGCAGATACCTTTCATACAGTCGCAAGAGCTAAAGGTTGTAACTAAGCATTAAAATATCAAAAACTCTCTTCTATTTCGAGCAAAATTTAACTTCTTGGCTTTCTCAGGATGCTGTTCTAGGCAGCGGAATGCTGGACAGACAGTTGTGGAATTAAAATAAATATAACCGTTTTCATAAAAGCAAAAAACATTTGCCTGCAAATAGGCTCGATGTCACAGTTTTATGAAAGGGTGAAATATTGAACTAAAAACATAATAAAATTGACTAGAGCGAGGGTAAAGCTTAGCGTACATGCCTTTCTGCTGATTTGAAGAGAATTTCCACGAAATGCTGGTTAGGTGAAAAATCAGCATGAAGTTTAAGGGTAGGTTTAACGGTACCTTGAGGATCACAATCCATTTTCATTTCATTCTTGTTTACTGCTTATTTCAAACAATCAATAATTCAGTATATTTATAGAACGTATGCAAAGCTGCAAGCAACAGAATGAGACCTTACATCAGGTGTTTGGAAACGGCAGCTGAAGATTGTACAAAGACGTAAGATATGTTGTACTCTACACAGCATAACTTAAATTTACAAAACTCAAAACTTAACTATTACACAACGCCTACATTACACACACTCCTACATTACATAACTTCTTTCCTTTTCACCTAAACAACTGAAACAAAGTTGTCCAAGTAAAAAGTTGAAAAACTTTGAATTTTTGATGATTCCCTATTTAATGTCCTGTGGGTGGGGTACCATTTACTAAAGTCATGCGCGAGCCAGCCAGCAGTTCAAGTTAACAATATCAGTGGCCACTTTAACATATATACCTTGCTTTGGGCATTGTGCAGTAAATGTTTAGCTCTCCTTAACTTTCGCAGGCAGCATTTTAGACCCTTGGTCCTAGTCGTTCCATGCCTCAGTAGCAATAGATGACAACCCAATTTCCTACACTTAGAATTTAAAAATTTGGGAGTTGGGACCACAAGCGATCAAAGGTACCTGTGAGGGAAGCAGGCATAGGGAAAATTGATAAGCCTGATTTAGGAGTCCAGCTGATGGCCCTGTGGTGTAGCGGTAGCATGTCTATTTTCGGATCCGAAGGGCCTCGGTTCAATCCCCGGCTGGGCCAATTCTTTACTTTCAATCGGGAGTGAAAAGCTAGACTTCCCTCTTCCCTTCTCTGTCTTAGGTCCTGGTTTCGTGGGTACGAGGGTGCCTGACGCCTCCCGTTCGGGCTTGTCCTCTGTTTCTTTCTGGTCCACAAATGTTGTCGCGCAACAAAAGTTTCACCCTCGTGCAGCAAAGTACATATATTAAAGTTTATCCCGCACATCCAAATTTTACCCCACGCATAAAAATTTTATCCCGTGCAATAAAATGGTTTCAAAATTTCTTGGTCGGCTTCGCCCTGGCGCGTTTTCCATTACATTTATTTAAAGTTTCGCGCCTGCCTCGCGTCAACCATTACATTGTTTAGAAACTTTTATGCCGTCGGCGCGTTTTCGTTTACCTTTCCTTATAAATTTTCGCGCCTCCGGAGCTTTTCCATTACATTTCTTTCAAAAACTGCTGCACTTTCCATTACATTTATTCCAAAAATTTTGGACCTGTGGTTTTCTTTTTCATTTCATTTCCAACTTTCGAGCAATCGGCGCTTTTTGTTTAACATTTTTTCGGATTGAAATTGAAATCATTGTACAAGGGTTCCTGACGCCTCACGTCTTGGGCTTGTCCTCGGTTTCTCCTTGGTCCACCAGCCCTAGTAAAAGCGCTACACACAGACAATCGAAGAAGTTCAAATTTGAAATATTCTTCTGTACCCTATTGTTCGGCTTAACATGTGCCAAACATTCAAAAAAATAAAGAAATCGTAAGAACGAAATGTCAATTTCGGCAACATTAAAAATTTTTAAGGCTAGTGTTTGATTTATTACGTCAGGTAGAAACTTACCTTGCCTAACTTAGAGTTCCGCCAGCTATTTGTCATTTCTGTAACCTTAATCGTTCGGGAGAAACGAAAACTTACGTTATATACATCCTGTTTTTTATGGTCCAAAAACGCCCGATCTCCCAAATTTCTGACTAAAACGTTACTTTTCCATCTTTCTATGCGGAGGTGGCGGAACCATTGAATGGCTCTACAGAAAGATGGAAGCAATATTGTAATGACACTGTTGTCTTTTTCGTGGGCCCATGACGACTACATAATATGTAAAATTAACAAAATCTGATTAGCTTGAGAAATTGGTACAAAGTATGTATTGTAATGACTGGCTGACATATAATAACTGTAATGACCGCTAGTTGTCAATTGATTTAGTGGACAAATTAGCTCATTATGAGCATTAAAATAATGTGCAATAATTAGTAACTTATTCCCCATTTCAATATTTTCAATCAGCATTGGCCTCTTAAATTTTACTGCATCAACAAATCCGGTTACATAAATTTCATTACTGCAAGCACTAACGTATTGTATGCAATAACTGGATACGAAACGAAACAATATGAGGGACACAAACAAACTTAAATATGTGTATATGTGGTAGCAAAACTGCACTTGTTGGCAAATGTGCACATTTGCCAGTCATTTTGGACAAACTGCACTTTCTCCAGCTGAAGGCTGGACAAACTGTTCTAGAAAGCACGCATGTCAAGTTTTGCCAGTTTTCACTGGCAAAATTGCACTTGTGAGCGTCTCAGTCAGTTTTTCCAACTTACCGTTGGCAAAACTGGGGAAAGTCTGAAACAACGCTGATTGATGAAACCTTCCCTTTTAATGTTGCACAAAAACAGGGGTCACTGTTTGTTATCATCTTCAAACGTTTTATAAATTTTTACCACTGTTTAATTTCAATTTGTTATTTCTTCATCTTTTGCCCTTTCTCGATTTATTTTCACTTTCATATACAATTTTAAACATATGAAGTTATTGCGGAATCTGCAATAGTGCAATTTTTCCAGATAAAATCCATTACGTAAATGACTTAAATGTGCTAGTAAAATTAGCAAACAAGTATTTTTATGAGCAACGCGAACAAACAATTTCTTTCAAATTGAAAATGAAATTTCAAAATAAAATGAAGAAAAAGTAAAGCTGAAGTTGGATCAAATCAAATTAATCAAATAAATAAATTAAAATGGACATTGTCTGTAAAACTTTTACTAACTAACGAAAAAAACTGATTCAATCTAATGTTTAAAATTAACTATGAAAGTTGAAAATAAATAAATTAATTTTTAAAGATTGTAAATAATAAAGTAAATAGAGCAGTAAAATAAACAGTAAGTAATAAGACATTGTATGTTCACGGTTGCTCAAAAACTATATACTTGTTTGCTGATTTAATATCTGAAACCTTTAGGACATTATAAGCCGTTTAGTGGATTTTGTCTGGAGAAATGCACTATTACAGATGAAATTAAATAACAGTGGTCTAATGTATCAAACGTTTGAAGGTGATATCAAACCATGACCCCTATTTTTGTGCAACATTAAATGGGAAGGTTTCATCAATCAGCGTTGTTTCAGGCGTTCCTCAGTTTTGCCAACGGTAAGTTGGAAAAACTGACTGAGACGCTCACAAGTGCAGTTTTGCCAGTGAAAATTGGAAAAACTTGACATGTGCGCTTTCTAGAACAGTTTGTCCAGCCTTCAGCTGGAGAAAGTGCAGTTTGTCCAAAATGACTGGCAAATGTGCACATTTGCCAACATGTGCAGTTTTGCTACCACATATATATCGTGTATATATATATATATATGATCAAAGATTTTTATTTCTTCGTTTTCTGATTCACTGCATTATTCACAATAAATACATAGTTTATTCTTCCTAGACATTTACTTCGTTTTCTTGTTGTCAAAAACATGAGTTTATTTCATAGGTGTTGGGATGAAGGACTTTCACACGCGAATACTTTGGCGACACGAGCAAATGTCAGAAAATGTTACCAAGTGCTGACTAGGAATCATCGTGCCTTGTTCGCCAAAGGAGCAGCCTGTCCTCGCAGCAAAGTGGGCAGAAAGTAAGACCCTGTTAATGCCAGAGTGAGCACATAAGGAAGCAGCAAATACTTCCAGGACAATTAAGGGGGGGCTACGAATTTCACTGAAAGTTCAATGTTGGAAAAGCTAGCTAGTCTTTTGCCACATAATAGTATTAGGTTTAGTGTAAAATTGTTTAAAGTTTGAAAGAATTCCATTCCATGCAGCGTAGCGTCTTGTGGAGCCATCAGAAGTTGATGTTGTAGATTCAAAGCTCGACATGACACGTACACAAACTTCGTCTCGCCCTTCTCGCTATCCGCTAGGTTCGGTATCCAAATACTCCAAAACTAGTTCTAACATATAGTGCTTTGATATCGTGTAAACTAATCGCTAGACCATTGTATTATTTTCTGTGCGATACAATAAAAGTGTGAAAATTGGGTGTTTTAGGTCTATACGGGTGGAGGTTAACTAACGTCTAATGACCTGTGGTTTACCAAATGAACCCAACTTTGCTCCAATTAATACTCCAAGTATCTGTCTTAACTCTTGTAAAAATGACGTGATTTCGTTAATCCCTACCTTAGCAATGCTAGATTACATTATCGAGATTCTGTCTCACTTCCCAACCAAAGCAGTCTCACTTCCCAACCTTTCGTCTCACTTCCCAACCTTACAGTCTCACTTCCCAACCTTACAGTCTCACTTCCCAACCACTTATGCAGTACACCTAACTACAGTAATCTGAAACTGTAAATTAAAACGAGACTGCAATTACTGAGGTCATATGTTACATTAATTCGAAAAATACAATGTTTACTGAATATGAGGACGACATTACTACTTTATGAAGTAATGTAACGGTAACGTAAGTAACGGTAACAAATTTTTTAACTCTTTGAATTTTTTACATAATTAATATTATGTATTAATAATAATAAATAATAATAATAATACATAATAATATTACATATTAATATTATTAGTAATATTAACAATATTATTATTAATATATAATTTTCCATCTCACCCGGCTTGAACCTAGCCAACGTCAACTACGCATGTTTCAAATGTTAATCCTGCAGTAAAACACGTGACATGTAACATGTAACACGTGACCTCTAAATTTGTGCACGTCATCTGAAAATCAATTTTACTTTTACTTACGGGGTCAGATTACTGTAGTTTTAGGTATTACAAAAATGGTTGGGAAGTGAGACTGTAAGGTTGGGAAGTGAGACTGTAAGGTTGGGAAGAGAGACCGTAAGGTTGGGAAGTGAGACTCTTAGGTTGGGAAGTGAGACTGTAAGGTTGGGAAATGGGACAGGTTGGGAAGTGGGAATCAGTCATTATCGATATTGTCGATGTTATTTGGAGCCATTTCGAAGATGTGAGTCAATTACTCCAAATTACTGTGGCAGAATCGGCTGAAACTTTGCGCATTACAGGCCAGTGAGTGTACAAGGATATGCAGAAAGCTGAGTCACTAAGCCTCGCTCCAGGATTTAGAAATGATAGATTGATTTCTCGAAGTATGGGTGGCTATCGCTCCAAATAGCTCAAAGACAGTTGTAAGCGCAGAAGCGTCATATCGAAAAACACATTTCATATTCGGATTCAGCAGGTCAAATAACAACTATAACCACCTTTTCGGCGAAATCGAAGAGAAAAAATTTTTTGACCCCATTTTGACTGCGATTAGATAGCTTTTCAGGCCATTGGTCAAACCGTTAATCCACCAGAGCTGAAAAACCCTTTTTGAAAAATCCCATTTGTCGTACCAAAATTTGTACTTTGGCGTACTACCAAAAACAGTATAGGTGAGATATATTATTGCCCACCCTAAACTTTTTACTTTGATATGTTGGCTAACGTTGCGGGAAAAAGTAGCTCTCTCCGATGATGTTGTGCCGACCCGTTCGTAGCCCCACCCTTAATATTTAATTATAATATTAATGTACAGGCTTTGAAGATACCGCGTACAACGATTTGCATGGGACATTTGGCAAGTTTAAGTACAAAGCAATTACATAGTAGCCAAACCACTGATTCAAAGCCCTTTTCATTTATTATTATTATTATTATTATCATTATTACTATTATTATTATTATTATTATTATTATTATTATTATTATTATTATTATCAAAACATTTATGAAGACCTCAGTTAGATGGATGGCAACTGGTAGCAGGGAGCTTCAGTTTAGCCACTATCTATTTACTCTGTCCTGCGTTTTTGGAAAATTAGCAAAGGTGAAAAATCGAGTGTTTCGATTAAATGATAGTCAAAAATATAAGTTGAAACAGTCAGATATGAACTCTGCCACTGTCCTGTGTCTAAATCAATAAGAGCACGCTTCCAACATGCAGACATTAATGACAGTGTCAGATATTGCCATTATGATATCGCCAAAATGGGGGGGGCATTAGCTATAATTAATCTGGGACACTACACTAAATATGTAGTATAGCATTACAAACTGGGTTGTAACTGGTTCTCAAGGAGGATTATGGGACCAAACCAACTTGTTAAGCATACACCCAACATACTGTTGACAAATTAAGCTAATTAGCAGCAGCAGAGCATACTATATGTACTCAACTCGTGCCATTAGCGTATGCAGCTCTGCTCGTAAGGCATATAATATGGTTTGTATCAAAATATTCAATACGGCGTGCAAACACAAGTCAGGATTTTAACAAATAAATTTTTGTTCAGCTTTCACTTACACTGAGATCAATACTTGCAAAGCAAGTCAAAAAACAACCTTTTTTTCAGGTGCGCGAAATGGAATCCATTTGACACATGGATTACTCTGCCGAAGCTTTACTCTTTCTTCAATGGTTGTTCCATCGAAAGTTGCCGCCAAGAATTCGACTTGTGTGCCACGAAGCACGGGTGATCATCCCTTTTATGTCGCTCCCTCGACTTCGAGTACTTTAGAAACTGTCTCAAATTGAAAATCACAATACCTACCATTTATTGAAACGTTTCCGTTTCCATCAAAAATACTATTTATTTGGATTCGAAATTTGAGACAGTTCCTTACAAGCTCATTTTCTACCGAAATGGCAAATTCCCAGGATCAATACCGACCTTTTATTAGCTTCTACTTCAACTTTTTGACCTAAACTTATGAATATAGACCCTATAGTCCCTTTACAGTACCAGTACCATACAGCAGAGTTGGCTCCGTGTCCGAAATTTCAGACCCGGCCCGGACCCGGACCCGTTAGACCTTACCCGGACCCGTCCAGACCCGGATCCGGGTACCCGGGTCTAAAAAAGCACCAGTTTGCATTTCAAAGCTTCACTGCATTCTTAAATTTCACTGCAACCTTACTAATAGCCCAGTCATGCATAAAACCTGTGATAAGCTTTAGGTAAATTTATTTTACGCTTTACGACAATTTATATGATTTGAGTGCTTGGGCTGGTTTGAGATCTCGTTTGGATATAGGTAGCAAATTTTTGTAATGAGTCGAGAGGTGGTGTGAGGCTGTCTTTCGGATAAGTTACGATTGCTCTGGAGGAAAGAAGGTGAAAGAAGTTTTGCTAGCTTGTATTTGAAAACAATGTCCTTGAGCTTGTTTGGATTTAGGTTTGTGTGCATTGTAAAATCTTATACTAACTTATCAATTCGAGTTATCATATTGCTATCTCCAATTTTAGCTACATATTTTATTTCTAGCCCAGCAGAGCAATATAGATTAAAACCTCAGCTAGAACCTTTTATTGGAAGGACAACAAATTATAATGTTTTAAAATCCCTAGTACCAAAATCCAGTTTTCTTCAGTATTTTGGACCCGGACCCGGATTCGGACCCGCAGATACCCGGACCCGCGGGTACCCGGACCCGGCGCCAACTCTGCCATACAGTCCCTTTACTCTAGACGAAGTATATTAGCAGGGACATATAGGTAACTGAATCCTGCAGTATGGTTCTGAAGCCACAACTCCACTCCAAACTTTTCGGTAACTTGAAAACATTATTTGCACTACAAAGCTGTTGTATGGCCCAGCCAACGTTTGCAAAAACGTTTTATTCATAAACTTGGACACTAAGTAATGGTACCCATTTTGCTTGACAGTTTTGTTAATTGCGTTACTTAATTTTAGTTGCACCGAAGACACACAGAAAGCCGATGAGGTTAAGCAATGTTTCGAGCAACGTTTGGGTTCTTTGGGGCAGCCAAGAGCGTGTGATTTTCTGCCCAACAAGTCATACAACCCTCCAACCACGGTGGCACAAGCCACTACCACTACCACTAACACAGCCACTACAACTACTAACACCGCTACAGGTAAGGCTGCCAGACATCAAATGGTCTATTTCATTACAGATTAAAATGTCGGATTAAACGGATAAAAATCAACCGGATTAAAATATTAATACTTATTTCTTTAGTACTGGATGAAACGGATTAAGCAGATTAAAAGGATTAGACGAATTAGTTTTCATCCGTTTAGTTTGTCACTAAAGAAACAGCGATTCAAAATTTTAATCCGCCAACTTTAAATCTGTAACTTACAAGTTGTAATTTCAAACGTAGCCAGTGCTTGAAAAAATGAATCTATGTATTTAGTCTGAATTCTAACTTAAACCGTAGTGGCAATTTAGAGAGCACTTGTGTGAGCACTCACTTAGTCTACAGCAACAGAGTTGACTGTTTAGAACCCGCCTGTCCAGTGGGATGGGTTCTGAAGGTCTTTGGATGTTACAAGAGTTTTGATGAATCCCACAACTACGACGATTCACAGGCACGTTGTCAGGCACTGGATGCCAGAGCTACCCTAGTCTACTTCCTCAATGAGACACATCGAGACGAGGTTGTGGACTACATGTAAGTTGCCATGTTTGTTGGCAGCTAGTTTGTAACCGATCAAGTCATTAGATCCAAGAGTGCACAATATATGGGAGTGTGACAGCAGGAAAACTCTCTGTTATCAGCTCTAGGTACATGCTGTGTTCGCTGACGGCTGATCCTCCCTCAAATATGGATGTTCACTTCGAAGAAATTGCACGCTATCTTTGCGTTCTAAAGCTTGAAGCACATTGAACCAACTGAGTGTTGTGTTTTCGTGCTTTAACACCTAAATATAGCGTGCAATTCCTTTGAAGTGAACATAGACATTTGTGGGGGACCAGCCGTTAGCGAACACAGCATGTAGTAGTGTTATGCGTTGACCGGTGCAGCCAGTGGCTGGCCAAGCCATTGGCCGTTGGCCGAAAAAATCTCAGCCAGTTGGCTTGGCCGGCCATTGGCCGTTGGCCGGTGTCGTATATTATTTTGTCACCTATGCTAAAATGTCACCTAAGTTACTTTTTCACAGAAAAGGCTCGTTACTTTTCCAATCTCATTATTTTTAATAGCATTGGATAGCTCTTGCAAAGGCGATTGTTTTGATATAAAATAATGTGGTAATTAAGCTAATTATAGCTGCTAATTAATACTTAAAATTAATATAGAAAATTTTCAAATTGTAGGTGAAACCTATCATGTTGTATATCATTCGAAAGCTCTTGACGAGGCGGATTCAATGGGCTAACAATCAAACCAACTAATTGGTCTAGCAATGCGTAATAACTCCATATGTTACCGAAAAATAGATTTTTCGGCTGAAGTTTCGGCTAGCTTAACTAATTGGCTTAACTGTTAGCCCATTGAATCCGCCTCGTCAAGAGCTTTCGAATGATATGCAACATGATAGGTTTCACCTGAAATTTGAAAATTTCCTATGTTAACTTTAAGTGTTAATTAGCAGCTATAATTAGCTTAATTACCACATTATTTTATATCAAAACAATCGCCTTTGCAAGATCTATCCCAAAAAAATTTTTGCGGGATTGCATCCAACGCTTGGAGGGGATGGCTGCAAAGTTTTGCAGTCTTCCTGCAAAATTCGAAAAATTTCGAACAATCTTTGCAGCCATCCCCTTCAAGCACCCCCCCGCCACTCCTTGGAACACCAACAACAACAACAACAACAACAACAACAACAACAACAACAACAACAACAACAACAACAACAACAACAACAACAACAGCAACAACAACAACAACGCAACAACAACAACAACAACAGAAACAGCAGCAGCAGAATCATCATTGGCAACAACAGCAGCAGCAACAACAGCACAGCACCAACAGCAACAGCAACAACTGCGACTGTCTGCAACAACAGCAACAACACCAATCTAGGAGCCCCCCTCGCTCGCCAGGGGTTACCAGGCGTGCGGTAAGCGCAAACCCAAAGTATGTTCTTTTATTTATTTCTAATTTCTATTAGATAATAAAATTGAATGCTCTTTGGGTGCTTCGTCTAAACTGGGAATGGCTCACAAACTTGTTCTTTCCTGAGTTCTGTTAAAACTTTTCATCCAATCCTTTTGCAATAGGAACCTTAGTACACTCCAACATTATTGTAGAACCGACTTAAAGTGAGGAAAATTCAGCTTGTATCTAAGCCAGTATTCATTGTTTGGACGAAGCTCCTAGGACTGCACATTTTTGACAACGCTTGGGGGGTGAAAAAGGTCCCCCCGGGTCTTTGTCTTAAAAAAATTTTTTTGTTAAAATAATTACAACAACACAGCTGAAATACTCTACGCAACACATTAGGCTGATCAGATTGGGAGAATGTACCATCTGCATCAATCGGCCGCAAACACGAAACTTTGAATCCTAAGGATCCCACAGGCAAAATTACATTTTTGCTTTTCACACGGGCCAGCTGGCACCGGATTTTAGCAACCCCCCCTACCCCCCTATGTAAATTAATTGTCCGAGAGTTAAGGGGCGGCCGCCTTCGGGTGGAGCTGCCGAGGTGCGTTCATCACATAGACGGTGATGGACAAATCTCCAGCCTTGGTAAACGCCTCGGGTAATTGTGAAGACAATTATTCGGTGTCAGCCAATCACCCTTCCCCAACAATAAAAATTTAAAATTATCGTGGCTGACACTACTCCTAACCGCTGCACATCCAACTGGAGTGGGGCGTACGTAAAAAAAAGATCTATCCAATGCTATTAAACATAACGAGATTGGAAAAGTAACGAGCCTTTTCTGTGAAAAATTAACTTACTTGACATTTTAGCATAGGTGACAAAATAGTATACGACACCGGCCAACGGCCAAGGTTGGCCGTTGGCCGCTGGTTGTCCAATGGCCAACTGCTGGCCAAGGTCAAATTTACTGATTTTGTGTGTTGCTGAATTCAACTGTGTTGCAGAATTTAATTTTGCTGCATAATACGGCGCACATATTGCATTATAATTGTTACATTAGATACATTACTACCTATTTTCAGCTTACCTACATAAGATGTTGCCACTTAGCTCCAACTTTGCAATACGTCCGTACTCATTTACCGTAGTTACAATTATTTTTCAATAAAATTTGCTAATTTCATGCAAATTCTAATTGTGCTAACAACTTAGTTTTTAAATTTGTCTAGTGGTTAACGTCTCATCAATTCATTGTAGTCCTCCAGCAAAATTAAACAGAATTATCGTGGATTGGAGCAAGTGTTTGGAAAAACCATTTTGAATATAGTTTAATTAAGTTGAAGTATAATTAAGCACGGTAGACGAATAAAAATAGTAAATTCCATAATCCAGCGTTGGCAAATAGCTAAACAACGGCCAATGGCTTACAAACAGCCTACGGCCAACCAGCGGCCAACCTTGGCCGTTGGCTGTTGGCCGATGGCCGTCCAACGGCCAGCTAATTGGCCGTGGGCCGGCCAATGGCCAATGGCCAATTGGTTGGCCAACTTCAAACTCTGGCCAAGCCAAGCCAAGCCAACCAAGGAAAATTTCGGCCAATCCCAACACTGGCATGTAGCTCGAGATAAACAGAGATCTTGCCTGCTGTCACACTCTTATGTCACACTCTACGCAATATCTGACATTACAGGATTGATGCGAAAAACTGTTTGGCATTCCTAGAGCTATACGGGCATTTGCTTGCGTAGTGTCCGCTAGTATAGGTTGTTCAACGAAGCTGGTACGTATTAGTGTGCTTTTAAACTAGTCCTCCTGGCATTTGCAAGCTGCCTCTCCCATATTAACGTATTAAAACCAAGTGGGGAAGGTAACAGGAGTCCGTGTAGGGCTTAAAGCCTTGAAGGGCCGGTAGAGATCTTCACGGGCCTGAATTTTCAGGCACGGGCCTGAATTTTCAGGCCCGTCCCGGCCCGGCCCGCTCCAACTTAGGCCCGGCCCGGCCCGTATGCTCAAAAGTTAGGCCAGGCCCGGCCCGGCCCGTAAGCTCAAAAGTTAGGCCCGGCCCGGCCCGGGCCCGTTTTTGCTATTTTTTGCCGTTAGCCAAAATAAAAATAAGGGTTTAAAATGCATAAAATTTTATTCCTCATCGCAGATACCATTTTTAAACGATTTCTCGAAGCTCAAGTTTATTTTGAACGATTAGGACAGTCAGTTGTTCAGCTTATGTAGGAAAGAATTCACTGACTGACCAGTTTCGCTGATTCAAATATATACCTTGCAATTAATTAGGAAGAAGGTATATATAAACTCCAAATATTACAAATAAATTATACAAATAACTAAATTTCAAATGCTAATGTACAAATGAGATAAGTGCGTACGCCAGTAACTCTACCCAAGTAAGATCGAAATAAAAAAGCAATGATTATTCAAAATTATACTTGGAAAACAATAAAATTTCTAATATAACCTGCCGAAACTAGAAACCAGACAAAACCTTCTAATGAAAATACCAGGCCCGGCCCGAAGCCCGGCCCGTTCCAGTGCTCGGCCCGGCCGGGCCCGGCCCGTTTGAAAAATTTTCGACCTCGGCCCGGCCCGGCCCGTTTCACCTTAGGCCCGGCCCGAGGATGATTGTATCCGGGGATGAGCACCGGCACCCCTTGTCCCTGAAGCAGGGATGGAGATATTCTCCAGGGGTCACCTTTACCTTTACCTTTTTCTCTGGCCGCGTGAAACCTACTATTACCCATATTGCATTTTGCTCGTTGCTCGTTTTTATTCCTGTAGTATTATTCGGCCAAAAAATAAAAAATCTAGACTCTATATACATAAGTAAAATAATGATCAGTGTCGTATTGTTTTTCTACGTTTTGTTTAACATTTTTTAAGGAACGAACAATTTGTATACTTTGTCGCCCACTACACAACTGACGCACACACCGAAGGTAGGTTTTATATCATAACAGCTTTGCTGAATCAAGCAGCTTTATTATTTAGTATTATGATTATAATAACAGTTTTTGGCGCGGAAAATCCATTACGAACCTACTTTCTAGTTTCTTTGATTTCTAATCGTATTTTTGCTGTTCAAGCATAGCACGTTATGACTGGGACAGAACAGATCTATGGCATAGAAAGGAAGACCTCACCGACCAAAACACGCTATAACCTTTAAGGGTTCCCACTTACTTCAAAGAAGTTTTTTTATTTTATCGATTCTTTATTACTATGTTTGCATCAAAGCTTATTTATTACTATGTTTATTGTTGCATCAAAGCTCGATGGTTTCTTGAGCTGGAATTGTCGAACTAGTTAAATAGAGCTCATTTCGACCATTTTTCAGCCAATGGCTTAGTGAACCTGAAAAGCCTAGTTGCAGCTTCAACACCTGGCTATTTGCCCACCTAAACGTGGGGATGTGGGAAAGAAGAAAAAGCCAATGTCGATCATCAGTGAACTACAAAATAATTGCTTGCCCCTAAACGTGACAATAGCCCGATATTCTAACTGAGTTGGGAGCAACTTTGCCTTGAGACGTCACATCGATATTAAAACTATTCTTTAGCTACATACTCTGAGTCTATTTCTTTAAACATTAAACGGATTAGACTAAAATTAATCCACATTAAAGAAATAGCTAGCAGGATTAAACGGATTAAACAGATTAACATTAACTCTTTTAATATGCGAGTTAAAACGGCAGAATTAAATGAGTTAATTTTAATCTGCTTAATCCGTTTAATTCTGCAACGAAGAAATAGAGATTTTTTATTAAATTAGATTAAATAAAAATTTTAATCCTGCTGGTTTTAATTTTAATCCGTTTAATCCTACCACTTTGAATCATTAAAGAAGTAGGGCCTCGGAGAAGCAAAATGCAAATTAGAAAACTGAAAGCACCATCCCTGAAGCTTTGCCTGTTTGATAATGTAATCAGTGGTTTGTAATGTAGGTTCTCCAAGAGCTTAGGTTACAGTAAGGAACTGTAGCAAAAAAGTACGGTATTTGACGACGTTGTAATCATGCATTCCCCCAAAACTGAGTGCGCTTCACTGCAGCCAGTGTGCTTTGGTTTCATGTTTATTGCTTGGGTTCAGACCTGTTTTTGTTAGTTTTTCCTAACCGTAATTGCTGAAATGGGATGGCAGAATCAAAGAGTCAAAGCCGTGCTGCGGTCAACTATTGCTGGTAATACTTGTGTTCTGTAAAGCACAGAAAGTTTCAGCACAGCTGTATGTTGCAACTGATCAGATCAAAAGAGTAGACAACAGCCCGCCTTTGATCACTTGATCACACATCACACTTCACACAAAGTATGGCCAAGCCAATTCTTTATTTTCAATCTTGAAGTGCAAAACTGAACCCATTCCCTTTTCCCTTCTCTCTTCTAGGTCCTGGTTTCATGCTTTACAAGACTGCCTGCCTTTGAACACAGCTTTGATTGTCTTCAAAGATCGCCGACATTGTCCCCCCCCCAAAGTAACAAAGTTCTGTTCGCAGCTCCCAATCCAACTACATTTCCATTTAGTGCTATCAAACCGGAGAAGTTACTCTGCTCTATCAGAATAAAAACGAAGACATTGCAGCTGTCAAAAAATCCTCTGCTGCTTAGTACTTAGTTCACCAAACATCCTCTTAAAAGAACTTATCAGAAAATGTATCAATGACAGTCCACTTTTATACCTTTTCTTTTGTTAAGAGAATACTGTACCCTGGCTGTCCCGAATTATGCGAACGATAAACTGCAAGTTACAGTACCTGCCGGCCGTAAAGCTTAATCTGAAAACAAAAATTGTCTTCCTATTTCAGGGACATGGGCTTATCCTCCCGATCCAAACTGTCTCGCGAAAGCGCTGTCTTGGCAGTTTCCGCCCGGCCATGACACATCAAACAATTGTGCATTTATGGATAATGGAGGGGTTATGTCCCATGACTTCTGTGGGACCCCCAACTTTCTCACTTGCATGATAGCAAACTTCCAGATGGCTGACGCTTGTGGTAAACAGAGAACTACTTTTTCTTCCTGCGCCTCACCTTAGCAGCAACATTCGAAATACCTGAAATTGTAAACTTAAGCTTTAAATATGCGAGCAGGAATGTTAAATTCTGAACAAAATCAAATCCACCCATGTTTTGCACTCATTCCGTCTGTTAAAAGCATGTGAAGCTTTGATTTTGTATAATTGGCTTCGCAGCAGGTTTACAGTTCACTAGAAATGTTTCTCAGATTGAAACAAAACTTTTTGTACAAAATATTGCTGGCTAATACTGTTTTCAAATTTCTGAATTGTTTCACTCCAATGTTTTTGTGAGCATGCCGCAATTGGCCAAAATTAGCCAAATATTGTCATTAGTGTAAAATTACTGGTTAAAAAATAATGTCCAGTAATACAGTAGATAGTGTATAATTATTAACAGTTAGACTTGAAATTATCAGCACCAAGAGTTGGGCTACCATAATAGCTTAAACCTGAATATTTCATACAAAGCTTTCTAAAGTCTGACCAAAAATTCTTGGAACCGAACTGTGAGCGCTTGTCCTGAGATAACCTTTGAAGTTAGTCTATATAAAGTATATATTTTTAGAAACCTCAGGAGGAGGATAATCCGGTGAAACCATCATATTCGGTCTATATCCGGTTACCGAATGCCAAATCGATAAAAACGCTTCAGATTCGGAAAGAGAATGGTAATTAATTCATACTGTAGCATATTGGTCCTTGGCCCAAGACATCTCCGAAAATCCGGTCACATCCGGTCTATGTCCGGTAACCGGATGTCTAGGTCACAAAAACTGTACAGCAAGATGGGTAGGTCGTACAGTTTTGCTGATTGAATTTTTAGATTCAGCGGGTCGAAATTAGTCTGTATACGAAGTTTTGTTCAATTTGGACCAAACTTGCGTGATTTATGGTCGTATCCGATGCGAAAAAACCGGAAAAATCGGTTTTTCCGGTCTGGTGCTCGGAATCGCGGATAAAAAACGTTAGTTTTTGGCACAATGAATATTTGGGAGGCTACTTTTATTTTACCGGTGTCAAAGTAAACGAATATCCGGTCGATTTCCGGTTCTGAGCTTTGACATTTGAGATTTCATGAGCTATTATCTCAGTATCCGGTTGGTCCGGAAGTCAAATTATTTCATTAAAATGACATTTTGTCTATCCCTAACAAGCATCAACCTCAAATTACTTCATATCTGCTGCAATTTTTGAATCATAACGTTTTAAAAACGTGGTGATTTTGCTTGTTTTGTGTAATTGTTAAACCGGATATGAGATTTGATCCCATTAACGCTTAGCTTTGTCGCACGCAGTATAACTTATTTTTGAACCATTTTTAATACGCTATCATTCAAAAATTGTAGCAGATCTGAAGTAATTTGAGGCTGATGCTTGTTGGGATAGACAAAATGTCATTTTAATGAAATAATTCGACTTCCGGACCAACCGGATACTGAGATAATAGCTCATGAAATCTCAAATGTCAAAGCTCAGGAAATCGACCGGATATTCGTTTTACTGTGTCACCGGTAAAATAAAAGTAGCCTCCCAAATATTCATTGTGCCAAAAAACTAACGTTTTTTATCCGCGATTCCGAGCACCAGACCGGAAAAACCGATTTTTCCGGTTTTTTCGCATCGGATACGACCATAAATCACGCAAGTTTGGTCCAAATTGAACAAAACTTCGTATACAGACTAATTTCGACCCGCTGAATCTAAAAATTCAATCAGCAAAAACTGTACGACCTACCCCTCTTGCTGTACAGTTTTTGTGACCTAGACATCCGGTTACCGGACATAGGCCGGATGTGACCGGATTTTCGGAGGATGTCTTGGGCCAGAGGACCAATATGCTACAGTATGAATTAATTACCATTCTCTTTCCGAATCTGAAGCGTTTTTATCGATTTGGCATTCGGTAACCGGATATAGACCGAATATGATGGTTTCACCGGATTATCCTCCTCCTGAGGTTTCTAAAAATATATACTTTATATAGACTAACTTCAAAGGTTATCTCAGGACAAGCGCTCACAGTTCGGTTCCAAGAATTTTTGGTCAGACTTTAGTAATCTCCATGTTTACATTTGCATGCTGTTTTTAATCTACTTTCAGCTTGACCTCTGGATTGCTCGCAGCAATCAAACGATTACTTGCATCATAATCAACCATGAACAGAGAATGGAAATATGCAAACAATTGGCATTGCAAACTGCAAACATTCAATTTCTAATTAATGTCATACTTTCAAAACACAGCACTTGCCTTATATTGCTGTAGTCACTTTATGGGTCTATCACATTATAATTACACAGCCCAACGCACAATTTTGTGACTAATTGGCAATAACTCATTTTGTCAAATCTGTAATTCAACATTCATTAGTGTAGGAGATGTTAGGGTCCATTTTGTTTTGTCTAGTCTATTCTTTTACTGCAATGTATTTGAAATGTACAACAATGTATTACTAAGGGCTGGCTTCCCTTTTGTGGATATACTTACTGCAGAAACCGCCATTGTTGTCCAATTTCATTCACACTTTCAGAAAGTAGGTACATTGGATATAGTGATAAACTTCCTGTAAAAATGCCGGCATCATAACGTACAAGTATAGTGAGAAACAAAACTTTTAAGTTCTAGAACCATACGCCGATAATTGTGCCGAGCAGCTATCATCATTTTAAGACATACAGCCATGCCGTTATTTGAGGGGGAAAGAAAATGAAAGAAGATCGGAAATTTTCTTTAAATAAAGAAAAAGAAAAAGAGGATCTCTTTAACTATTTCCCCCCCCAACTCGTTTGGGGGGGGGGGGGAATAGTTAAATTGGGGCCATATGTGTTAAGATGCATTTAAAGGTTAAAATAAAGGTGGTGATAGAAGTTATCTTGCTGATTCTGACCTATTCTCAATAAAAAATAAAATAATCTTCCAGTTCTTTGTGTTCAAATGAAAAATATTTATCTTAAAATCATTTATTAGCTCAATTTTAAATTTAGTATGTACAATAAACTAATGCAAACTTAAATAATTCATGAAAGTTAAACATTGAATACTTTTAAAATTCAAGATTTTTAAAATTTAACTTTTTAAAAAATTTTTGAAAATTTAAATTTTATAGCTATAAATTGATTAGAAGTATCTGTTGTCAGCTCCATTTGTGTATATTACACTTGCGGTTACTTTAATACGAGTTTACGTACAGTTTCCAATTTGGGGGGGAAATAGTTAAATTGGGTCATTTGGGGGGGAAATAGTTAAAGAGATCCGAAAAAGAAAATGTCCCTTGAATTTCATAATTTGATTAATGGTTTCACGCTGGGCGAAGTCTAAACTATTGGCAACAATTGGCCTTTTCACCTATGCTTAGTGTACATATTTTCGGCTTTACACTTATTGTTTGCATCATTACGAATGACAGCTGTCTAATTTCCAGTTGTGCTATTGAAATTTTCTTCTTTCCCAAGAAAAAGAAAAAGAAAATGAAAGAAAATTTAAAGAAAATTTTGTCCCCTCAAATAACAGCATGGCTGTATTTAGTGCTCTGCAACTTTACTCTTAGACATAAGTCTCTAGCTCTAAACTTTTCTGAATAGTAAATTTTTGTAGAATTTTCATTCGAAAATTGGTTGTTTTGACGCGACCTTGCTGAAAAAACAGGTTTTGGCAGAATTGATAGAATTGGTGCCAGTGCAGACAACTAGCATAGTAAATTTATGTTACCCGAATTAATGAGCTTCGAAAGCTACAAAAACTTGGGTAAATTAGTGCCCTGCACGCTAAATTAATCTAAACCTCTGGTCGAATAACTAATTTTGTCTGAAAGAGGCCAAAATAATTGAGAGAAGATTGCTCCAAAACCAGTGGGTGGACCTGAGATATTTTGCACACTGTATGGGTCTTTCCCATTATCCCCCCCCCATAGCTCTGATGAAGTAAGATGATTCAGTAAAAATTTTGGTCAAGAATTGTGATTACGTTTGAAGTTTGCAACCAATACAAACTAGACAAATTCCTGTGATGCTCCGTAATTTTTATCGACGTCATCTTGCAAATTTTATGTTTCGATCAAAGTTGTTTCTAGTTGAAATTTTTCGTCTTTGAGTTGGTTTGATTGGTTTCCCTCTTGCTCAATTTCCTGGAATTACGATTTGCCCGAAGTTTTACTTGTTGCTTCATTTTCACTTCCTCGAAATCCTTTGCTTTGTTACGCAAGAATTGCCTAAGCAATTCTTGCTGTTTAGAACTTTGTCTTTCTTCTTGCCTACTTGATTGGGTATTACTCAAGGATGAATAGTTGTTTCAGCAATTCTTTGCGTTAAGTTCCAGAGTTGAACTTAGACCTTTTTGATACAATCAGTCTTGTTTGAGTTCGCTTTGAAGCCGGCTGTACTTAGTGCACATATTTTCATTAATTTTTATTAACTTCTTGTTCAGCCCTGAGGCTAATCACTTAATGTTTTTGGTGACGCCACGGGTGTCTTCTTAATTAGTTTTACTTCTTAACAGAATAAAGTAAATTCAGTTTTATTTAATTATTTAAAGTCCTGTTCACATTGGTCTTACATTCCTTTCAATGGCGCCAACCGACGCAGAAAGTGTAGAGTTTCAAATTGATATGTGGCTCAATTCATAACTCCCAATACTAAGTAGTTATAGCTTTACAAAGTGGACTGAATGTTAGAAAAGCACGACCTTGATGTGGCAAGAGGTTTCCAGTTATGATCGGCATTGTATTCTCTAGTAGTCGTGATAGATTCATGCCATCTGCACGTTTTTTGTTATTTTTAATTTCGTGAAAATCATATTAAGTTTTAAAGTTTTCAAGCTGTCAGTTTGACAACCTTTGGCAAAAGGTCCATTTGATAATGAAATTTGTCAAAACTATTGGGGAAGTGTTAATACATACCCAACTATGATATTTACGTTTCTTTTAAATGTCTGATACGATTCCTATAAAACACGTTGTAGCAGATCACTGGGCTCCTTATATTGTGATAGAAACTTGCAGCAGAAACAGTTTCTGCGACAATGTTCTGAAATAAACAAGTGCTAAACAGTTAGTTTATGTGCCATAAGTGGCATTTTGTGAAACGTAGTTTTACGACTGAAAATCGTAGCAGCTTAAAGGTTATGACGACGCGTACGCAGATGCAGTTATGAAAAAAGTGTTGATGCATTTAAAATTACGATTTATTTTTGACAATGAGTGATAATTCCGTAGACGCACACTAGATTTTCAGCTAGAGTTTAAACTGGTCAGAGTGACCTTTTGCAAGAGGCATCTAATTCTGCAGACGCACACCTGTTGAATACTTACAGTAATGAGGAAATTTTTTTGTTTTTGGAAATTAACCTAATGAAGTAAAGTGTTTTTATAGTTACAGCATATCAAACAACATAAGGCTTTTCAAACAACAAACATGCGAGCAGTAAGTAAGAAAAACTTGTCAACAAACAACAAGTTTGAAACAGAATTTCGTATGACTATTTCATGTGGTTATTAATTTAATTAATCATTATTAATCATAATAAAATAATGCTAATGGATTTGAATTTGATTGGTGTCAGACTTTTGTACTAAATGGGTCCGAAATTTTGCTGAATTTTGCTTGTTAGTTGTTAAAAAGCATTATTATATGTTTGTTTGATAACTGTAACTATAAACACTTTCCTACTTTATTTTATTAACTTAATTTCCAAAAAAAGAAGGACTTAGTATGCAACGTGGACAGTTACTACCTTAAACTGTCCACACTTATTGAGCGTGGACAGTTAATGGGCGCTTTAATATTAATACTATGCACAAGTATGCAACGCGGGGAGTTATACTAAGACCTTTGTGTGAGTTCAGACAATAACAGATTTTAACGAATTGTAACATTAATGATATTACTTGTCAGAGTTAAAAATGTCGCCAGTCTATCACTAAACTGTCGCCAAGACAATCTACAACATATGGCTGTTACAATCGGAACCTTTGATGCATTTCTATGGAATTTTTCGCTTTTAAGGACAATTAGCACTCTATCCCCACAACATAATAACAATTTTTGCACCATAAATACTCAATACAGAAATTTGATCCTCATTTGAGTACGTCAGTATTAACTCGAGCACTTAGCTGGCTTTGTTAGGTTTACAATATAAACAAAGCGACTGCTGCTCGGTTAACTTTTTTTGCATACTGTCTACATTTTAGTGTGTTACTGTCCGCGTGGCCTACTTGTGCAACACCTGTAGACAGTTTAAAGTGAGAATCGTCCGCGTTGCATACTAAGTCCGGCTGGATCAATAAAACTGGTCTAAATGTGCAGATAAAGGTACAAATAGCCCCCGGAGAATTGTCCTCCCCTTGTCAGGTCTAGGTTGCCAACGCCAGGCTCATCCCGAGGTACATAGCCGTTCAGTCAGGTGTGCCACCTAGATTGTTGCTTGCAGCCGTGGAGAATGGGCAGCTGCACAAAGCAGATGCCCTGCCTACACAGTTCCGTTATATCGACTATGAAACTGGTTTTAGTTTTTAGCCGAAATTTTCAAAACATTTCCATATTTCTTGCAACGAAAAAGTCGTATATGTTTACACAACTTCCTAAGCTGCTCCTAGCCCCTTCTCTTCTTCAGTCGATCCGTAACCGGCCGTTCCAGGTCCACAGTGGACCGGCCGGCCCGTAACAAGTAAAATACAGGTCAGCGGCAGTCTCTACTGCGTATCGCCTTACAACTTGTATATAAAATCTCCCTTGAAAAGTATCAAAAATCTTACATTTTTAATGTATTTTGGATAGCCAGCGAAAAGTGGCACCGGCCGGGCGGTCGGACGGTGAGGGTCGCTACACCGTTCGGCCGACTTCCCGAGCCGATTAGAAGACTCAAAGTGGTGCCAATTTGAAATTCGATTTCACTGGAGAAGCATTTACTCGAGATTTAGAGGACAATTTTGCTAGAATGCTTTGGAGTAAACAACATTCAAATGCACTCAATTTTTTATGATGACTGTAGCATGATAAATGTTAAAGGACAGACTTAACAGACATTGCAGTGTTGACTCCGACTAGAAAATGAGTTTTCTATAAATCAACTCGAACCAATAAACATTGGCTCATTTAGTTGCAGTTTGTTGCTAATTCAGAGGACAATGGGCACATAAATGAAAAACATCTTGGTTACAGTCAGGGGAAATCACTGGAGGGAGACCGAAGCGGCTGGTATAAGCATAGTCCAGCTTAGGCTTAAGCTTCCCTTTCCTTTCCTCAATTTTCAGTTGCCATTAACTTAATGTAGCCGCTGAAATGCAATTTTTGTGGGCTTCTGCTGCTTGCAAGTTGCCGAAACTAATTTGCATATTTACTGATATTGCACTTCGCGTCTTCAAGTTTTGTTCCAATCGGAGGTGGCAATGCATAATGTTATGCCAGAAACAACAAAATAATTTGTTCTCAGCCCCCCTTGGTATCAAAATTTGTTTACTGAAAAATTTGGTCTTAGGTTATCAAACCATTTTCAACTTGAATAGTTTACAACAAAAGCCCCAATCATGAGTTTTATTTCATGGTCCCCTTTCAACAAAGACATACTTTACAGCCACTTTTTGTGTTTGGCATAGTGCACGTTGGTTGTGTAAATCTGACTTTAGTTCAAAAGTTTCTATGACAACTATCTCGCCTTTAGGCGAGATAAAAAGGCAGAACTGTATTTAATGTGTTAATAATCCATTGTAGCTAGTGAACTTCCAAGATATCTGGCGTGATTTGAACATGAATGTCTTCATCACACATGTTGCAACAGAAAAGCAGCGAAAACCCGATACTGACGACAGTTACACTCGCATTTATGGAAGAGTTTCAGTAAACACAAGTAATCAGTGATCATCAATTATTTGCTCATCGACCAAAGGTGCCAGTAATGTAGATGTAAAGTAAATGGAAAAATAATGAGCTTGAAGTTGTGTTCTAAAGATTTCAGAAACCGGGCTTAATGCCGGAAAATCGGTACAAATGTTGAGAAAAATGGATGCTTTTCGCTTGATGATTGAGTAACGAAACTTACATACTACATACTCACTTAATATGAGTCAAATAACTTGATGTGGCCTCTTTCCAAGCATGGACAGAAGGGGCGTTTTTGGAGATCGCTGTTACCATGCCAGTCAGGACGCCCATACCTGGTTCGGGTCCCGGACAAAGTGTCTCGGCACTTTCCAACATGGGACACAGTTCCAATAAACTTTGAATGATTGGATCTGCGTTTCAGGTTCTGAAATTCTTTGTATTTTTGCTATTTTATAATGTATTTTATAAACTAAACAAAGAAATAGTTTCATTGTGAAATAGTTATTATGGTTTTGATACATACGTTTGTTATTACCTTCCTATAATTGCATCGTCTTTCGTACTCGTTCACCCACTGCCTTATTAAACCTTTCCCCAACACTAACGAGGAAGATGCAGATAAGTAAAAAGAACCTAAAAACTGTTGTTATTATTAATTTCAGACATCTTATTCTGTGCAAGCCCAGGAGTGCCTGAAAATGGAGGTGTCATGCTGCCTAGTAAAAGTTACAGTGTTGCTACAAAGGCCTACTACTACTGTAGCTACGGTTATGTTGTCAGGGGTCAAGATAGCCGAGAATCCGGAACATTACCTTGCTGCAGCCGTAAGCTCGCTCTCAAACTAACTGTAGATTGAGGTGTAGATTTTTTGAAAATATTTGCTTGGCAATATTAATTAGTAAGAACACAAGTATATTGACAATCAAAAATATTTCTAGACCTACATGAAACAATGTAGAATATTTCCTTGATTTTACCCTAAAATATTCAAAAGTGGGTGCTAACTTTATGAAAAATCAATCTAAATTCTACTGCTGTGTACGGTCCAACGCCGTACATAGCTAATTCACTTTCTCTTTCATTTTGAGCGCAATTCTATTCAGTCTGGATTCAAACTTCGTACCAGCCGGTGGTTCGGGCGGTTATCATATTGTCACTCTCTGCACCGGTTATTTGGTATTTTTGGGTTGGGGGTTGCTACCCCCTTTTACTATTTGGTTAAGGTTTGTTTCTGGGTTGTTGTCAAGTTTGGTAAATTTAATTCGGTGTCTGCCCACTTTTTCTATATCGTGCTATTTTTGTGAAAGTTTACCCTGAATTATGAAAATGTTATTTCGTGCTTGAAATCAGTTGGAACTTTGTATTTTATTCTGTTGAAAGTAAACTCGTGTAAATTAGGGCGTGTCGTCTTTATTCTTGATAGGTTAGCAATTAAGTAGGGAGTATCAGACATATTACACACTCTTACTCGAACCTCTAACCTTTACTGGTATTCAAATTACTTTACTGAATATTTTCACATTCTACAACAAGGCATAATACAAAGCATAATACAATACAACTTAGACAAGTTTAGACATGAAAGCACATTTCGTTTTCGAATCCTTCAGCTAAATTGTGAAATTTAAATTAAAATTTCGACTTTTCAACTAAATTCTTCACCATAATTTAGCGGCAAACAGGTATGTACAAGTACAAGTTTTCAGTTCTTTTCAGTTCTTCCGCCCTTCTCTTCTCCTTCTTTTTAGCTGGTCAGCCGGCAAAAGGCAAAATTAACAGTGGATAAAATCAGACTTTCAGCACAGCTGCGAGCTATGCTGTTGAAAATCGGGCACGCCCGGGATCTAAAACAAATGTACAGATGTAAATGCAATTGTTTTGCCATAAGTCTTCTAGCCAAATGTCTAGCTTAAAGCAAGGAACTCCAGTTAATAGGCATTGACAAAATGTGCAATCAGATTGTATAAATTGAGTAGAAAGTAAATCGATAGGTATAAATCGATTGATTATAAATAAATGTAAATTCTTCTTAAGATTTTGCAGTGATTTTGAAAAAACTGAAATCCGTTCGCAAGTGTGACGGGATATCTTTCCGAAGGCACGTCGGCAGTTCACGCATTTTGTTCAAAGGACCATTACATTATGCGCCAGGCGGAGATGTTTGCGGACTTGTAGAACCGACGAAATGCCTTATTCTGTCTGGCCTTGTAATCGCAACCTCCAACGGGACAGTTAAGTTCATCGGCAAGCCTGTCGACATACAGCGTCGTAACGATTTGGCTTCGGCCACTAAACTAAACAAACAATTTACCATTACATCTGAAGATAGGCTTAGGCTTAGGCTTAGGCTTAGGCTTTGCTACGATAAATGAGAAAGAAGATGAATGAACAATGTATCCAATAATATTGGTTTACATATCACGTGATTTGTCATTTTCTGCTCTTCATTTTGACATAAAACGTGTGAGAATGTGTGCCTGCTTTTAGTTTACCGCCTGCAGTTTTATATTGGTACATTGACTGAGTGACTTTTTCATGATGTTTTAATTTTTTTAACAACTACATATTATCCTCTACTGAACTCAGTATTGAGATCCATACTTTAAAATTTATTATCATCAGCTCAATTCATTCTTTCGCTGGACATAAAACTTTTTACAGTTTAACGAGTTTTCGAAATACTTTTATCGATAAATCGAAAGGACGTAATATTTCCTAATAAGGGCCTAGTAATGCCAAATTACAGCCACACAACCGTAATAAGGGCCACGCAGATTTAAACTAAATAAGGGCCACTTTTCACCTGCAAAACTAAAATAAACTGCAGAAACAGGTGGATCTAGTCGCAGATTCTCTGGAAATTTGCCTGCCGTGATTTTATGGAAAGGTCTGGAGGTCAGTCCCGCAAATCCCGCCCTAGCTTTCTAACTGCAGGAATTTCGAAACATGGAACAAATGGAAAATTTTGTTTATTTTATCAATTTTTTCCGCAAAAAACGGCTTGTTTTAAAGCGTTTTTAAGCGGTTTTAAACCTATTTTTAACACAATTCCAGAATATGTTTGACGAGTTTTAACAGAATTAACCTAATTTGGCCTGCTCGATCACCAAAATTAGGCCCTTCCTCCGAGAAAACCTTGAATCCCTGTAACTGGTACTTTAAAGTTACTAACTTTACTCTTTTTGTTTCCGTGACCTATATTTTTCTAAGCCTTGAGGTCAACTTTTCGATCACTTTGGCTTAATTCCTCAGGTTAGTTTATTTTCTAACATTTTACTGCAGGGATCCATCCATCCAACATCAAGAGATTAGTGAATTTGTGCACTTCATTACAATTTTGGAAATGCGAAAATGCTGTGTGACAAATCGGTTCACTGAATTGTTTAAATTTTTGACTAAAACATTAACACTAAATTTTTTCATTTTTTTTTTTTTTTTAACATTTCTAAAACTTTTTTTTTTTTTAACAGGAATTTTAAGTGAGATCATTTTCCCAGCTGTCAACATTAAAAACGTTCTTAATATATAAGTTAATTGATTTAGTTTAACTGATTTGTGGAGTGAAAAATTTTAGTTACGAGATCTCCTTAAAGTAATTATATTAGTCCGAAAGACAGCTGCCGTGTGAACGAGCAAATTTTCTTTTCGTCACAATCTCGAACTACACTAACGCTACTTGGCTTGGCATCAGAGAGTAATTTGTTTCTTCACTGCCGAATTAAATTGCTTAGAACTAACTGGTTTAGTCCTTCATGAGGGCACCCTATCGCATCTGCATCTTTATCCACAAAAAGATTTGATTCCAAGCTGGTGTCATTAAATAAAGCGAATTTGCCATTAGGGTAAAACGGGTAATAAGGGTCAAAAATATATGGCATTTCGTGAGATTTCACTGAGATGCAAGTTTGAACCATTCTTTCTCTTTTAATACTCAACGTTGCTGTGTGACAAATCGGTTCACTGAATTGTTCAATTTTTGACTAAAACATTAACACTAAATATTAACACTAAAACATTAACATGAATTTTAAGTGAGATCATTTTCCCAGATGTCAACATTAAAAACGTTCTTACTTTTGAGCAGCCATTCTACTAAAATGAATTAATGATGTATGACCACTAATGTGTCATCTGACTAATTTAGTTTTGTTCCAAACTGAGAAATTTCCTTACTTCAAGCTTAACGTGGAAGATGATGTCTGTCTTATTTCTAGCTTTTGTAAAGATTTAAATTTTTGAAGATTTGTAAGCAGCTTCCCCAAGCTTTAAAGCTGAAGCGAAACGCGTTAAAAGAAAAGGGAAAGAGCTGACTAAAATTATGGTTGCGCCGGGGAAAATTTTTTCAACTGCCCGGCCCCGGCTCGGCCCCGTCGGTTTTGGGCCCCGGTTCTGTTACACGGCCCCGCGGGTCCAGATTACCAAAAGCATTGCCCTTGTTTCCTTGTTCGGAAAAAAAACATAAAAGCCAAGGATTATCCAAGTTGCGCCTCGAAAAAAATTTCAATTGTTCCAACAAAGTAGTATGAAGGAGTTTAGAAACTTCTTTCTAGATTAGAGATACGTTTGCTAGATTTTTCTCGTAAGGATGCTGTCAAATGTTTTGATGTTTTCGTTCCCCATCCTGTTGAGAAGAGTTTAAAACGCTTGTCATTGACGTATATAGGTTAATATATAAGTTATATACTTGATTTAGTTTGACTGATTTGTGGAGTGAAAAATTTTAGTTACGAGATCTCCTTAAAGTAATTATATTAGTCCTAAAGACAGCTGTCGTGTGAACGAGCAAATTTTCGTTTCGTCACAATCTCGACCTACACTAACGCTACTTGGCTTGGCATCAGAGAGTAAGTTGTTTCTTTACTGCCGAATTAAATTGCTTAGAACTAACTGGTTTAATCCAACTATTTCAATTTTCCGCATCCAACTTATTTTATCGGGCACTAAAGAAACGCCTAATCCCCGGAACAGGAGGTTGATTAAAATCCAGCTGAATGTACGGCTGGCGGATTAAAATTAAGGTTTAACGAAATTGCGATTAGGCAGGTCTGGTTAAAATCAACTTGATGATTTTTTAATCCCAACCCGAATTACAAATTTAGAAATTACCTACAAGTGCTCATTAAAAAACCTATGTCCTTGACGTATTTGAAATTGTTTCAGACTAATCTGGAACCTGTATCGTTTAACGAGTTTTCCTGGCAAGTAGCAAATCTTCATCAACTGCAACGTCGTTCTTTATTATATAATCGTTTTCATTAAATAAAGCTAAATACTAATTAACATATTTTTAATTAAATTTGTCTCCAGTTGTTAAGAATTCTATGTTAATGTAAGAAATGAAATTGTCACTTCAGCACCTGAGGCCCAGCAAATTTTGGTCGTATTTATAAGCAAGCAATGTATATGTTATGCCGAATATGTAGAATAGTCGGCAATTTTGCATATTCGGCATAACATATAAATTTTAACATTGTTCAGAGATGGAGATGCATGGAAAATCGGGAAAAATCCTTAATCCCGGGTTTTAATTACGGAAAATCTAAAATATTTTAGTTTTGCTAAAATTTATGCACATTGAATATTTAGTTTTGTAATCAAATTGATCTGGTTCCGCGTCATATTATTGCATTTACAACCTTTTCAACCAAAGTGCACCCAATTTTTCGTTTAACGGGTTTTCCTGGCAACCAGTAAAGAAAGTATCTAAAACCCTAAAAAGCATTAGGATTAAAAGAGATTTGTTGCCCTTTCCCCGGAACTGAATTTTTAACAATTTGTAAATGTTGAAAATAAAGGTTTGCACTGATGACTGATCAATGCACAAATTTTAAATTTTTAAAAATTAAAAAAATAATTTCTTAAGTTTGCGGTATAAGGTAGCGGAAGGTTGGTCTGACTCTGGATGTCCACGTTTTGATTTTGATATTGTACTTAATTTCTTAAGTTTGTAAGAGGAATTTTGCAGACAAGTTACGGATAATAATTTATTGGAGTGATTAACACGACTCTTTAATCCATTTTTATGCTTTTTTGTTAGCGCAGGATAAGCGTACATAATTTACTATAATGCTTATAACATTAACTCTCGCCAAGCCAGAGCTTTAAATGGGAGACGGGTCTAGAGATGAGATCAGGGCCGAATTTTCAGGCCCGACCTGCCTCACTATCTTATTTTCGGGACCCAAAGTATATGTACTCTCAGATCAATTATGCATAACGAATATTTCAGAATCCCACCCTACTAAGAAAATTAGTCAAGAGAATAATAAATCGGAGGACTAAATTAGCCCGTGGTCGAATTACCGAAGTGGTTTAATGTCTTAGTGAGTTTAAAATAGTGACATAGTAGGTTGAATTTTTGTTACTCAAAAGCAAACAAACACAAACAGGCACTCATTATCATCTAAAATTTCGAAAAACCTACGCAAACTCAAACAATATTTGGCACATGCAGTCTAATTTGATGCAAAGAAAGCAAGAAATTTGAAGTCAGGAAGGCTAAAACAATTATTAGAATAGGAATTTGTACATGTGCAATAGATGTAAAAAACGTCAGGACTGGCAGGGCCGGACAGGGCTGGGCCGGGCCGGGCTTTTTACGTTCGGAGCTGCGCGGCCCGGCCCGGCCCTTACCATTTTTATCCAGGCCCGGTCCGGCCCGGCCCTGACTGGACATCAGGTCTGCGCGGCCCGGCCCGGCCCGGCCGGGCCGGGCTTTCTCGGCCCTGATCTCATCTCTATCTCAAAGTAACTCGTTTAATATCCTGTTTTCATAAGGTTAATGCAGAACTGAAGGCAGTTGGTTCTCCAGGAATTATAGTATATAAACTGCAAATATTGTGACAGCGACTTATCTGAAAGCATTTTGAAAAAGAAAGACATTTCATTATACTGTTCCTTATATGAACTCAAAGTTGACTATTGACCTTTGCAGATAACAATTAGGTATAACGTTTTTCACCAGATTTAGTGTACTTAGTTGAGATGTTTGTCTGAATTACCCAATAATTATTCTGTTTTATATTAATTAACGAACGTAAAGAAATAGTAATATGTACACAATAATGAAGTATGCCAGCATTTATAAGTATTTATGCAACAACTAATTTCCTTCATTAGTTTCGTTCTCATATTGCATATTTCCACATTTTCAAAAAATTTAAAAGAAAACATATAAGTTATGATTGTCAAAACAAAATGGTCGTCAAAATGCAGATTATTTTACTGCTGTTGCTTTCTGTATGCTTGTGTGTTCAAGCTTAAAAACAAGCACTGCATTCGTAAGATTTGTATCTGTCACGAGCTTTTAAACACGATCATAGCGGACGATTTTTTGATTCTATGCGCTTGCCATACTCGTATGTATTAGGGTTGTGACAGGGCCATGAAGTCAAATGCATTCACGCTTAATGTAAGTAATTTTATGTTTATTCAGTTGAATTAAAGTTACCTTTTGGTTAAATGGCTGACCGCCATGTTGAAGGCGTTTATAGCCAAGCTTTGAGCCACAGATCTAATAACAGATTCCATCATAGTCGACAACGAATTCCTACAAACGTGGCTACGTTCCCACGGCATCTCTTGCATTTGGCTTTGGAAATTCTGATTCCATGCCGGGTTCGGACGTGTTTCTTTAGCTTTTCAATTCTGGGAATAATTGTATTTTGATTAGCTACGTATTGACAGTATGGACACTTCAGGATATGTGAGCTTGTACTAATCGACATAGCGCCGAGTATATCGACTTCGTCGCTAAACAAACAAATTACGGTAATTACGAAATATTACCAACTTTCGAAATTTGAAAAATGTCTCGAAAGTTGAAAGTCTCGAGAGTATAAATGTCTCAAAATACTAAAATATATGCCATTGTTTCCAAGATTATAGAGATTTCAAAAACAAATTGTGCCGATTTTCAAATTTCAAGTTTACCAAGCGCGAGCAGTGTGGGGGGGGTGTGAGTACCGAAAATCCAAAAAATTTCAAAAACTGCTAAAGATCGCAATGTTAGATAACGTTTTAGGGACGTTTTGCATTTTTAGGTAGTTTTGGCGTTTTGAGCGAAATTTTGACATATTTTGTCAATTCAAAAACCTGGGGGAGTAAAAGTCAAAACATGCGGATCTGCGGGTCGATTCGACGAGAACGCCTCACCTAGTTCAAACACACTTATAATGGAAGTACACATGTCCAAAATCTGATACTATGTTATGAAGAACGATGAACAATATTATGAGGAACAAAATATGAAAGTGCTTTTTATGTTAATATTTTAACAAAAACTATCACCCATCCCAGGACGGCTCATTGGTCCGATTTCTATATATGTATCGATAGCGCACTCGCAAGATTGCAATGTTAGATCAAGTTTTAGGGACGCTTTTCATTTTCAGGTCGTTTTGGGCGTTTAGGGTGTAGAAGCTTTTTATATGTAAACAGTTGTTGCAAATCGCGAAAGAGTAGTTGCTGTTACTATTTCATTGAGCAAGCTATTCCAGATTGGAATGACTCTGTTTGAGAAAAACTAAAACGGCAGATCATATAAGATGATTGCAATGGGGTTTCGGAGAAAAAACTATGAAAATCAGAATCAACCAAATTTTGAAAAAGATTATAAACTATAATTAAATTTTTTTGAGTCGTCTTTCTTCGAAACTACATACATTTAGGGCTTTGTGTTAATTACCGTTCTCTTCTTGGCTGGCACGTATGCCTTGATATTTTGGAAAAGGTCCGTCTGCAGCGCAGACACTTGACGTGTGAGATCCGCACACGGTGGATGATTAACAGATGCTTCCGCATTTTATGGAATCTTCTGAACGCTCTTTGTTGCCGGGCAACATAGTGGCATCCATCCTGAGGGCACGTGATTGCGTCAGCATCTTTATCCACATACAAATTTGATTCCAAGCTGGTTTGGTCACTAAATAAAGCGAATTTGCCATTACATAAATGCAATTTATGCAACGCAACGCAATTTTCGTTAATATTCAACAATATTTGTCAATTTTTAAAAAAAGTCAAGATTTTGAGCGCTTTTCTTGAAAAATTAAGACATCTTGGTAAAAACTGCCTTAATCTAATCTAATATTATATATCTTATAGGTATATATATTATACTATTATACTTTTGTTTATTTCATAAATTTATAATCCTATGGAGCAATCAATGCATTCGATGAAGGCTAATAAAGAATTTAAGTTCAATTAAAATGTACTTGCTTTCTTGGAGTTAAGGCCATAGCCATTTACTTAGCTTACGACTAAACCAGAGAACTATTTACTACCAAAATAACCAATTTTAATCGGATGATTAAATATCATCCTATATTTGTAGTTTAACTAATAGTTCTCCTCTAAGAATTGCTACTTCAAACTCTACGTGGAAGATGATGTCTGTCTTATTTCCAGCTTTTGTAAAGGAAGATTCCTTCGAGTCTTTGAAGATTTACGAGCAGCTTCTCCAAGCTTTGAAGTTCAAGCGCAACACGTTAAAAGAAAAGGAAAAGAGCTGACTAAAATTAGGGTTGTGCCGTAAAATTAGGGTTGTTGTTGTGTCTATTTTGGGCCCCGGCCCTGTTACACGGACCCGCGGGGCCGACGGGGCCGCAGGGGCCGATCTGCTCACTAAATATAACAACTTTGTTCTATGTTTTCTGCTGTACATATATTGATATTTTTGGCTTTAGCACTCATTTCTCTTGAATGTAGCGTTGTGTGTTATCAAGAATACAGGTTTTGAACCATTCAAACTCAATTTCAATTTGTCCTGAGAACCTGGTTAGTCGCTTATCAGAGCCAGTAGAGTATATTATTTGTTTTTGTTTAATATTTGGCATACAATCTAAACTTAAACAATTTGAAAAGTTCGTTTGAGGTTTGAAAAGCTTCCTCTATTTATTTGGCTGAAAAGCCAACTTGGCGAAACTCGGAAATTGCTAAACAGCGCAACCCTAACTAAAATTAGATATTAAGTGCTTCCTAAAAGATATTACACACTGATAACGCCAGCCAAGTATTACAGGAAATTGGCACTCAGAACTTCGTCAAATAACAGATTACTTTAATGATGACCACTGCTTCGATTTCCTATGTCTGGTGCCTTTCTAATATTTGGATTTGTATGATGATAAAATAGCCGACTTTGGCATGTATATACTTAAGATGATCAATTCAGCTTCAGTCAAATTGCTTTAAAGTTGCTCTTGTCGATTTCTCCTGCAGACTGGTTACTAACAATGTTTTTTAGGACAGCAGTCAAATCGAATTTGTGTTAACGGACACAAAAACAATTAAAATTAACGTTCACGCTGGTAGTAATCTCAACTTCTTTGCTGTTGCCTCAGCGATTCAAAATAATCGTAGACTCTGTTTCCGCGTTGACAGATATAATCAGTGTTAGCAAGAGAGCATAATATAAGAGTGTACTACTAGGCACCTAGCACACTCTCTGTTATCAGGTATCTGTATGCCGTAGCCCCCTCCCGCAAATCAGACCCTAGTGACCCCCCCTCAAATCAGTACCTGATCAAAACGGGGGTACGTTCACTCTTGCTATGTTTGCTTGTTTTAGCTCGAAAACACAAGCTGTGTGTGTGTGTGTGTGCGAATTTTGTGCCTACTCGAAACTTTCGAACACAAACATAGCGTGGGAATTTCTTTGAAGTGATGGGCCTAATTTGTGGGGGGTAAAGCGTTAACGTGCAGAGCATAGTTTTTGCTCTGATAACATGAAGTGTGCCTAGTCCCTAGTGGCATACTCTATCACTTCTCAGTATGTACTTTTGGTGTTAGCTGTGTCCCGAATCTGGAAAAAGTAACATTTAAAGTCGACGATGCTGCTACTATTAAATTTGATCGTAAATTAGCAATTCTCATTTGATTCGTTCCAGATAAAACGTATGCTAGCATAGAACATTCAAGTGAACTACTCCGAATATTTTGGCAGGGTTTCAAACTATATTTGTTTATTCATCAGTTGCACAAGCGTCTAGAGTAGACAATACCAAGAGTACATAATACATAAGAGTGTGACAGCAGGCAAGCTCTCTGTTATCAGCTGTAGGTACATGCTATGTTCGCTAACGGCTGACCCCCCCCCACAAATGTGTATGTGCTCTTCAAAGAAATTAGAACGCTATCTTTGCGTGTTAAAGCTCGCAACAGACGCACATTGAACCAACTGAGTAGTTGTGTTTTCGAGCTTTAACACGCAAAGATAGCGTTCGAATTTCTTTGAAGAGCACATACACATTTGTGGGGGGGGGTCAGCCGTTAGCGAACATAGCATGTACCTACAGCTGATAACAGAGAGCTTGCCTGCTGTCACACTCTTATGTATTATGTACTCTTGGCAATACCAAGAGTACATAAATAGATAAGAGTGTCTCAGATGACAGGCTGTCTGCTATCAGCTCAAGGTACATGCTCTGCACGCTAACGGCTGACCCCCCCCCACAAACGTGTACCTAGCGACCCCCCCCACAAATGTGTACCCAGTACACGTTTCTGTACGCTCACTCGCCGTATCGTGACGTGTTGAAGCACCAAAATACAACGCCTGCGTTTGTCCAATTTGTGTCTGTCTCGAGCTTTAGTACGCAAAGATAGCGTGCAAATTTCTTTGAAGTGAGCATACACGTTTGAGGGGAGGGTCAGGCGTTAGCGAACATAGCATGTACCTAGAGCTGATAACAGAGATTTTGCCTGCTTTCACACTCTTGTATATTATGCACTCTTGGCAATACCAATTCTCAAATTTTGCGATCTAGCACTGTGGATGGTCACTATTTGGGAAGAACATCTTATCCTGTTTCCACTTTCCTAGCTCTAACAATGAATATCGATCAAGACGTGGTTAACACATACGTAGACTATTTTAGGAAACAACTTGGCGGAAATGTGTATTTTCCTATTAACATCGTCCAAGATTCACAGGAAGTTATTTACAGAAGGGACCAGGTTTAGGGGTGCTGTGTACGATTGGTAGACTTTTGATGAGAGGGCCATGAAGCGGTACCTCTCGAGTTCTTAATGAGACCGCCCGGCCCGAGTTTTCTTTTGAGCCCGGCCGCGTATTTGTAAAATTTATTCACGCTTAATGCAAGTAATTTTAGTTGTATTCAGTTGTATTAAAGTTACCTCTGGGAAAGATGCCAGATCGCAAAATTGTCGGCGTTTGACGCCTCTGCCTGCGACATTGGATAGAGCGTTTCGGCCGACATGACTGTTTACCTGCCTGACCAAACCACGGCAGTTCTTGCAGCGGACGTTTGAAATTCTGATTTGGTGCCGAATTCGGATATGATTCTTCAGTTTTTCAAGACGTCGCCACAGTGCTTTGGTTTGCCAGATACTGGCAAAACGAGCATTTCAGACTTTGGGACTTATCCCAGGAATCTAAAACAAGATATATGAAACATGATCGTCAAACTAAAACGATCGTCAAAATGCAGATTATTTGCAACTGTTTTTTTGTATGCTTGAGTGTTGAAGTTTAAAAACAAGCGCTGCGTTCGCAAGATTTGTATTTGCCTTGAGCTTTTAAACTCGGTCATAGCGGGCGAAGTTTTTTGATTCTGTGCGCTTGCCATACTCGTATGTATTAGCAAGAGTACATAATATAAGAGTGTGCCACTAGGCACACTCTATGTTATCAGAGCAAAAACTATGCTTTGCTCGCTAACGGCCCACCCCCCCCGCAAATTAGAGCCAACACTTGAAAGAATTTTGTGCGCTATGTTTGTGTTCTAAAGCTCGAATCAGGCACTGCTTGTGTTTTCGAGCTTAAGCACACAAACATAGAGCGAGTGTGCGTCCCCCCGTTTCCCCTAGGTACTGATGTGGGGGGGGGGGGTGGGCCGTTAGCGTGCAGAGCATAGTTTTTGCTCTGATGACATAGAGTGTGCCTAGTGGCACACTCTTATATTACGTACTCTTGGTATTAGGGTGTGACAGGACCATGAAGCGGCTTGCGACGACGCGATACCTGCCGTCTCGAGTTTTTAATGAGACCGCCCGGCCCGAGTTTTCTTTTGAGCCCGGCCGCGTAATGACACTAGAGAGCGGGTTCCGACAAATGTGGTTGTTGATGCGGGTCACCAACCCGCGGCAGGTTTTACATCTGATTGTAGAGATTCGCAGGTGATGTCTGATATGAACATGCTTTTCGTTTTCTCTAGGCGGCGAACTGCGGTCGTCTGATTTGCGACATATTGAGAATATGAGCATTTTCTGCTCTGTCCCCTTGTGTAGACCAGCATTGTTCCGATTATGCCGATTTCATCTCTAAACAAACAAATTACGGTAAATGAGGGGAATGGGTGTGTCAGGGTTAACTCCACAGCAAGTGCAGAGGGTTTCCGGAAAGTTGCTCTTTGTCTCGAAATATTATCAACTTTCGAGTCTTTTTAAAAATGTTTTGAGACATTTTCCGAATTTGTCTTGATTTTACAAAAATGTGTTTCGAGACTTCGTAGAATATTTCGAGATTTTTGAAAATGTTTCGAGATATTTAGCATGGAGAGGGCCTAGGGTCTC
>JASAND010013424.1:0-14433 GCA_030248195.1 Trissonchulus latispiculum
TGGTCTTTCCCACATCTGTAACACCCAAAATTCTTTTTTTTGGCTGTATCCTTTACCTTTAGAGTACCCTGATGCTTGAGGTAGATTTCTTTGGTTTGTTGTCTGATGTCTAATCTGGTTAACGGAGTTAGGATTGGTGTTCAACTTTTTTGCCTCCTCGGTAGCTTTCTCGATTTGAGATGCGATTTGAACTGCTTTGGCCAGGGTAAGTTGAGGCTCCATGAGAAGTCTTTCTTTTACTTTCTTGTTCGAAACACCTTCGACTATTTGATCTCGTAACATATCGTCTTGCATTCCACCGAAATCGCAGTGAACGATTAGACCACGGAGGTCACTGTAGAATTGGTTGAAGGGTTCGGTGGCCAATTGAATCCGTTGTCTGAAGGTATGCCGAGCGGCAACAGGGTTCAGCTTAGGAGCAAAATGTGTCTCCAATAGTTCAAGAGTGTTGGCTAAGGTGGGTTCTGGTTGTTCATGATTGTTGATCGGATTCAACGTTAAAGTGTCGTAGATGCGTTGTCCCTCGTTTCCGAGACAATGCACCAGAAGTGCAATTTTCCGCCGTTCTGGTATATCTTCTGCTGCAGAAGCAACCAAAAAGTTCTCAAATCGTTTTTTCCACTGGTGCCAAGGTGTGGTAGGTGGCCCAGGGGAATCTAAGAACGGATCAGGTGGTTTAAGAGAAGTAAAGTTCATAATTGTGGCAGAAAGTGCAACTATTTCTCGTCGCCAAACTGTTGTAAGCGAAGAACCATCTAACAACTATACTTATATCATGTTATATCAACTATATCATAGTAGTACGTAACTCAAACATTTTTAAGGTTTTTCAGATAAATTCTGTTACAACAATTTTCACTATTTTTCGATCGCGCAACTGAAATTACAAAAGGATTTGATTTTTGTAATGGTTATTTTTTCTGAAATTGCTTAATAAACAAACAAGCTCATTATCTTGAGAAAAACAAAAGTTTTTTCCGATTTTCTTCAAAATTTTCTAGTTTAGACGCTTATTTTTCCCAAATCAAATGATAAAACTCAAACCCCAGGAAAATAGCCCGCGGCAATTGTCCCAACGCGTGTGCAAAGCCGCTTTCTAATTAATTGCATGAGTTCAGAGAAATTCGTGTTCAAGCAATCCAATTGCCATTTTTAAAATTTCACATTTTTGTTGCTGAGCTTGGTTAGGCAGAAATGGCAGATAGAGCTCTCCATTGGGATAGCATGAATTGTAGGAGTACAAATGTGGCCAATACTTGACTTACCGACCTGTGTTCTTGAAGCTGTCAAAATCTGACAAAATTAGATTTTTCGAAAAATGGTCCTTTTGACTCAAAAAGATGACTGATCAATCAAGACTGACTGATGAAGATCACTGAAATCGTAAGGAGTCAAAGAATACTCGAAACAACAAAGTTGTAGGTATTGGTAAGAGCATTCGAATGACTTCAAGTTTGTAGGTGAAGGGTGACTAATTCCTGCTAAACCCGCAAAATTAAAAAAATTTTCTAAAATCAAATTAAACAGAATTAGAAATAAACAAATTTGAACAAATTTCAGTAAGGACTACCGTAAGGACTGACAGTTTGTACAGCTTGTCCACCCAACAGACAAAGCATTTAATGCAGTAAAACAAAATGAAGAATAAATATATACCTAATGATTCGTCCAGAGGACCACTTATGGCAATGCAAATACGTAAAATATATAGGAAAAATTGAAAATTTTTGCTACAAATTGGCCCAAATTGAGAAGATTTGATGGAAATTTGCGGTCATTGCGGTCAAGAAAATTTGACCACGACCGCGACCGCCCGCGGGTACGCACGGGTACCCGCGAGTACCCGCGACCGCGTCCAACTCTGCCTTAAGGACAATTTACACCACCAATCTTTCGCCAAACCAAACCTTGGTCAAACTTAGGTTTGGTGCAAAAGGTTTAGGAAATTTTGTGTTTACACTACCAAATTCCGTGTGACCAAACTTCCTCCAAGCATTCACTAAACTTTAGGAGGAACCAGTGAAATTAAAAGAGAATATGAACGCCAGCTTAAACCTATTTCAACAGTTTGTTCCAGGTTCCAAACATCTGTCGGTATTAAAATGGTTTTGTCATAGGAGACCTGAGCTTAGAGGGCTTCCCCATTCACAGATGTTTTTCTGGTAATTTTAAAGCAAATTGTAAAACGATTGGAACATTAACATTGGTTCTTATTGACTGGTAAAAGTGACAGTCAAGCGGCAAAATATAAACTGGGTCCTACTAAAATTTTAGTATAATACTTCCTTTTCCAATTTTTTAATATTTCTTATTGAATTTTCCATTTAATATTTCCAATACTGGCTTCCAATACATTACGTCAATTAAGTTAATTAAATTCGACTCAACGACATACGTAGTAATTTATTTTCACTGTTTAGAAAGTATACAATCACTGTAATACATGAAAATACGTGACTGATTGAAAAGGCTTAAAGGGTAAAATTTCAGCGTCGTTATGTTATAGCAACAGCTGCTGGCTGTTTCAACAAATCCACCAGTTACTAGCTCAGTAGGCTTTACCATTACATAGCAGACCTACATTTTCTCGATTCCAGTTAACTAACTGGTTTTGCTTAAAAATCTATTGAATTCATCAAGGCAAAGCGTTCTGGCATTTTCCGTCAACATTTTCTGTAAAAATTCATTTTTATTTGCTTGCTTGACTGCGTTACTGATCCATGTCTTTATCAAATATATTTACGCAAATCCTACTCTTGATTTTAATTACATTTTAATGCTAGGCACAGTTAACCACTAGAATAAAGTCAATATTGTAATCATGTAAATAGAATACATGGATTAGGAATTTGTGCAGCTAAAGCAAAACTATAAGATATGAAAACTTCGTGATCCTCCCTGGGCTCAGTTTCAGTGGTATGACGGAGACGGTAGCATTCCCGATGCGGTTGAGGAGGTCCAGCGGTTTGAATCTGCACAGTACGCAATTTATCCTTTTTCATCAGCTTTTTGCGTCTACCTATTCTTTTGATTTTACCCATTGTTATATGTCAATGAGAATTTGTTTTCAAGCTCACAGTACAGACGAGCTGATAATTAGAAACTAAATTTAAGTGGAAATAAATATTCGTTACTAAAATTTTAGCACTACAAACTAAGTTCATCAGCTGCAATGTGGCAGGGGGGGCCTCTCTGGTTCAGATTGATTCACAGGAGATTTATTAGGATACTATTATAACCGAAACGGGAAGTCAAATATCACTGACCACCCTCGTTAAAGGAATTTTGTCTAAATAAGGTCTTCTAGTAGGCCAAAGTTAGTCTGTTAGTTAGTTATCACACATAACACTTTCCTCATTTTTCACAGGAACATTGTTTTTGAGAGGAAAGCCTTATTCCTGAAACCTTAGGTGAGCCAGAACAATTTTAGGTCATCAAATATATATTTAGGACAACCATTGTGGCGAAATTTCGAACTCCTTGTGGTAGACAACGCCGAGAAGGAATCTCGTTCCCCTTCTCTTGCCCAGTGTCCGTCCACCTGTATCAGATTTAGGTGAACGTTCATATTAGATGACGCTTTAAGATGGTGATTCCTTTCGGGCAAGTATTATGGCTCAAATCAAGATTAAATTTGATAAAAATTTCAAAAAATTATTTTAGCTTAAACTTCAAATTAAATTATATTATTAAATTATTATTTTAGTGTCTCACACGCTTCGCATAATCTCGCTTCAAAAATTTGATATTTCCGTTAAGGGGTGCTTTTACCAATTTATGACAGTTGGGCAGCAGCTGCATAGTTTTGACTATCTATCTTCTGACTAAGATCTCGCCGTGCTTGTTTGCTGTTTGCTTTGCTGTTGAAAGCTGAAACCAAAAACCACCAAAACTTGGTTTCAAGAAAAGAAAGGAGACAAGATTTCTAACCGGATCACCACACTGGAGTCAGGCGTCCTTAAAAATAATCCATCGTTTCCTAAGCACGCAAGTCGTAAAATTAAACTAAGAATGTCGTATTGAAGGTCTCATAGGTGCCAGTCAGCGAGGTATATTCTAATTACTATCCCGAAGGCTGCTTAAAGTAGGCAAAATCCCCTAAAAAAGGGTCGCTAGCTATTTGACAGAGGTATCGATTGATATAACCGAAGTCTCACGAAAAAATTACTTCAGGCTGCAAGAAATCTGAAAACTTGCACTGCTTCATAAGTCCTTTAAAAAAGTTTCGAAAAAACCGAGATTAGTATCATTGGAATCATTAAAAAGAAAAATGTCAATGTTACATTTTGATATAAAGATGGCTTCTTAACACCATATATACAATAAATCTCAGCAATAATGGTTCAAAGTTGATGGCTCCAAAATGGAATCACCACCTTAAACTTCCAACGAAGCACTTACTACCGTTGGTGGTTTCGAAAGTTTTGATCTATTTTGTAGGCGCATACTATAAGCATTGAACATGGGTGTCATTGACGAAAGTAACGAAAGATGTTGTTGTAATTGCATTCATGTGAGACTAGGTAAGTAAATTTAATTATGTTTGACATTAAGCATATCAGTTTGACTATTACATTATCACATTATTACATTATTACATTACATTATCTTAGGTCTACTGATTTGGCAGTCACAGAAATGGGACATCTAATGATGTAAAGTACTAAAGTTCAAACAAACCTGATTTCTTCCAAAGGGCTGCAGTTTCAGAATGTTAAATTTCAAATTATTACTTAAAACTTGAAAATAGAAGTGATTTAGGAAGAAGTAGGTTTAAGTTTAGAAGCAAGTAATTAGAAAAAGCTAATTTTACAATTATAGGCACAATATTGATAGCTCTTGCCGAGACAGTAATAGTTTGTGTGAACTTCTTCGGGCAAGGCGCCATGTTCTCAAAGAGCACTCCCATTGGACCATTCACAGGCAGTGCGGTTGCTTTCCTTTTCTGGATTGTGGTCATTGTTGTTTTGGTTCTTGGAATAATTAAGGAAAAATCATCTTTTGTGATTCCGCATTTGATCGTGCAGGTGAATTAATCGAACACTATGACCGATTCTGTATTTCTAGCATTACAAACAGATCTAATTTCAAATAAGAGAACTGGGGGCGGTTCCATAAAACTTCGACATGCTGATTGCTGGTACTAACTAGCATGCAAGAAATCGCAATGCTAGTGTTAGTCGTGGAGTCAAGTGTACTATAAGTCAACTGTACTCTTTTCGCGTGACTCTATAAAATTAGCTAAGAGAATGCGGTGACTTGATAAACTCTCAGTGCTAGTGCGAGTATTGGCACTGCGAGCACGAGTTAGCAAGAAAATAACCTTAATCGTTCCAAAACTGGCAAAGAATTCAAATCATAATAAAACTTCGCAATATTTGAAGACATCCAAGAAATAGTTTTAAAAAAAGTGCACCTCTTGAATTTGAGCTGAATTCAGTAAAAACTGAAGAAAGTTAGTAAACTTTAGTTATCACTCTCTAGTCAAAATCGACTAGAGAACTTGACTCTTGCAAGTTCCTTAATACGAGTATGTCTACTAGTAACTTTTATGGAACAGATCGAGCTTCTATTGTATTGGTCGCCTCTGGTAACGGAACTCGCAAGTATTTTTATGGTATACTAAAGGTACTAGACTCTACAACTGCGTCTGCTTGTCTATAGTCTAGTACTCACTCGCGCATTTTTATGGAGCCGGCATCTGGTTTTGACCGCATAAAAGTACAAGTTAAGGGGGGGGGTCGCCGGGTACCAAATTTTATAGTCACCGATTTCGCTCATTTTTGGGTGTAATATACCCCCATATGTGTCCAAAAACAAGACACATTTTTAGAGTCCAGGGTCAATCCAGTTAAGAGATATTACAGTTGAAATCCCTACAATTTAGTATTTACGCCACTATGCCTCGCTAAGGGCTTCGAAGACGTGAACACATAGGGTGACAAAAGACTACGGTATGGTCAATACATCAAATTGAAGCCTCTATCTTGGGCTATTTATTGCTGTGCAAATGACAATGATACGTCAAGCAACGAGCGAGAAACGCCGTTTGAACCATTTGATCAAGCTCCTTCCGACTGTTATTTACTCATACTGCTTTGTAGGGACTTGGTGCAAGAAGATAAAATGTTCAGGACATCGAGAGCTTCAATTTGATATAAAATTTGCTGTATTTGAAAAATTTGAAAATTTGCCATTTTTTGACTCTAGGCCTCCGTCATCGGACTGAGGCATGCGTCCACAGTTAAACACCAGCAATTGCAGTTAAATTTAGCACACATCTTCCTTTCATATGTGCAAACTGGCACACCGAATTTGGTTGGAATAGCTCGGCTTTCACCCGACTTATGGACCATTATATCCAAAAAATTGAGAAAATGACGTATTGTGAGACAAAATGCCAACGCGGTAACCAAAACTGTGAACTACTCACAAGTAACAGCATGGATTTTGTGTATGCAAATTGAACCTCTATTTCTGTACTGTGTTAATACCTATACGCGAAATCTGTGCAGTAAACGGTTACTTCAGGCCACGACGAAACATTTCTTTGGTGACGTTTTTGTAAGTCAAATTTGTGCAAAAACCGGCTTCACCCAACTTTGAAAAGTTTTAGAAAATCGCTGAGCTAACGCAGAAACACCTCATATATATATTAACACGCTGCCTAGTCCAGATTAACATTTTGCCAAGCTATAGCTCGTTTGCTCTTGCACAGCACTCAATCTTTTGGTTGCCGCGAAATTTTCCTAACTTTTTCATTTTCCTATGTTTAACACATGACGGGGCCACCTTTGGAGGACTATTGTGAATGATAGGGAAACTTTTGCAACAAACGCAACTGTCTTGTTTTGGGGACCCATGGGGACTACAAAATATGTGAAAATGAGAAAAATCGGAGATGGTCGAAAATTCGCGACCCCCCCCCCCCCTTAAACATGCATGTGAACTTGTGAAATTAAAGATTTAACACAAACATTAATATTAAAATTAACATTAACATTAACTAACTTCAAGAGTACACTAACATTAACATTAACATTAACATTAACATTAACATTAGTATAAAACAGGTTCACTATATGAAGGCTTTTATTACTCCTTCATAAAATAGCAGACATTTAGCCCTGACGAAAACCGGTAACTATACCTATCCAGGATATCTAAGTTCAGGAGTACCTCGGGAGTGTTTTTCACAGCAGCGATGACTGTCAACACCGCAGTTTCCAAGCGTAAATATGGAAGAGCCACAATAAAATGGGCAGAATTCAGCTGAGCTTCCAATGGTACGTTCTGAGGGGTAAATGTCAACTCAGGAAGGGAAAACTGTAGCTAACTTGAATTTAGGTACAGTAGGAGCGAATGTACACTCCGGGTGTGACAGAATTTTGAGTTTTAAGGTAGCCTCCATGGCAGCACTTTTGATAACGGCCGTTCTTGTCATCGTCTTCGCAGCGATCGGCTCTGATCTGCTGGTTAAAATGGGCTTTGTAAGCGAAGAACACAAAGGAAATGTGCATCCTGGACTTATTGGTGGAATTGTTGCTGCTCTGGTTTTTGGCTTCTTTTTGCAGGTAAAGGCAACGACTATATGGATGACTTTTTTTGAATTCCTTACTCAGCTTACACTGGTTTACATGGTTTATTTGATAACAGAGTCGTTCCAACTTTTGATGTGCTACGCAAGAATAAGGATCAGTCAATAAAACGTGCTGTCGTTACGTTTCTACGTGCAGTATGACTGTAGTGTCCAATTTTTCTTCTGAATATTACTTGATATAGAATAGGAATTTATATTTAAGCTTGATATTTATGTTGAATTCTTGTTTATGCTTTGCTACTTCTTACTTTTTCAGCTGTGGTGGTTTGTGGTTGTGTACCGATTTTATTTCTATTTGAAGAATCGTGTCGTGCCTTATGACAGTGTCCCCTGAAGGAAGTTTTTGGGCACAGTCCAGTATTATATATCGCTTCAATGATTTACCGTCTAATTCAGTTTAATAATCAGTTTTATTTTGTTCAGATTAACCGTATTTCTCGAACAAATCTCTTTATTGCTACTGCATGCGATGCGATAAATTGGAGGTTCATAATTAATGTATTTAGCAATAATATTCTGAGATTATTTACATTTATCATACTGTATTTGTGTCAGCTATTAAAAATAAATGGTTATGCGGCCGTTGTTCGTTAGAGTTGTATTTCCATTTGGCTGGATGTTAGTGCAATTACTGACTACATGATGCTTCTTCAACAAATTTGCAGTATTATACATTTTGCTTTTCGACAGTCATTGTGCCTAGTGATCTTAGGAATCCTAAATTGGGGAATCCTAAATTGATTAGGATCAAATAATGCTAAACTATGGAACAGCTAGTGTTGTTTCAGTAGCCGATTTCAGTTTCAGTTTCAGGTCTCCTCCAAAAACTGTTTCAGTTTCAGTTGAAGTTTCAGTCGGGATCATGAAATAATTTCAGTTTCAGTTTTAGTTGGAGCTTTAGTTTCAGTTCATTTAAAAACTGCAGTTTCTAGACTTCACAAATTACATTACTCATATATTGATCATTATTTATAATCCAGGTGCAGCATACTAACGAAAAACCAGACTAAAACCTTCAAATCATAAAGTTTTGAGCAAAGACTGCAGCTAGTTTTAGTCGGAGTTTCAGGTATTTACCTAATCTAGTTTCACTTTCAGTTTCAGCTTCAGGTCTCCTCCCAAAATAGTTTCAGTTTAAGTTTCAGTTTCAGTGACTGAAACTGAAACCTGAACAACCTGAAACATAGTTCTCCAGAAACATAGTTCTCCTACAACATAAACCTCCCAAAATAGTTTCAGTTTAAGTTTTCGTTTTAGTGACTGAGACTGAAACCTGAACAACCTGAAACATAGTTTCAGTTTCAGTTCCGTTGCCATAAAACATCAGTAGGATCAGCTAACAACAAAGTCCAAAGTCTGAATTATAAGCATTAGCAGTAGCTTCTTGCAGCTAAACTTTCTTTTGATTTGGTGTTAGCCTCAGCGAATGTCGAATTGTAACAGCAAATCCTATAAATCCTATTCCTGCGTAGCGACTCGATGGGGTAATCATTAAAATGATAATGTCAAGTTTAGCAGGACATGGCCAGCTGACTTTAGCATATATTTATGTAAATGAAATTGCAATGCAGTCCTTTTAAGGCAGTCCGTAGCTAAATCTTAGAATTTGTAATGTTGTACAATTAAATTTGTACGGTTTTGTTATCAGGGGTTTGCAGGAAAAGCTTGACACTCAACTCCTCTAGGCTGTATCGATTCGAGCATATCGCATATCATATATCGCATTCATTTTAGGTTAGTCGTATATGTTTAACCAAGTATAACAAATGGTAAGTACCATCGGCTAATCTCGAAGGTAATCGATCTCGAAGGTAATTAAAAAATTTTAACAGCAAACAATTGGGAACGCATATTAACACAGCTCTAGTTGCAGTTCAACTATACAGTTCAAATCAACTGTCTAACAGTAACAATAAGCGGATATACAACAATGAGCCATGAACCTTGATTTTTTATCATTCCAATAATTGTCTATTTGGAATAATTGAGAAGAGCTGAGCGTCTCACTCTTCCCATTGTAAACTCTTGAATTATAAATTATAAATTATAAATTGTTTAAACACTTCAGCTGAAAATAGTAAATTGAGTAATTGACTTAGATTAATATTTATTATCTGATCAAAAGTCGAATTATGCTGCTGGCTAGCTTACGATGAGTTTTGATGAAAATGCTGATCATTTCCGATGCTGCTGCAAAAAGTGCCATGTCAAAACAGGTATAATGTTTTAATTTAATTTAATAACAATTTAATTGCAAATAACTGTGATTGAAGTAGGAGATACACAGAAATCAATTTTAATTAACCATTATCAAGAGTACATAATAATAAGAGTATGCCACTAGGCAAGCTCTATGTTATCAGAGCAAAAACTATGCTCTGCTCGCTAACGGCCCACCCCCCCGCAAATTAGACCCTTCACTTCAACGAATTTTGTGCGCTATGTTTGTGTTCTAAAGCTCAAAGCAGGCACAAAATTCGCGCACGCACTGCTTGTGTTTTTGAGCTTAAGCACATAAACATAGAGCGAGTGAGCGTACCCCCGTTTCGACTAGGTACTGATTTGCGGGGGGGGGGTGGGCCGTTAGCGTGCAAAGCATAGTTTTTGCTCTGATAACATAGAGCTTGCCTAGTGGCAAACTCTTATTATTATGTACTCTTGCCATTATGAAGTAGTAATTGTATGTAAGGTGCATGTGTAGTTGTTTGTTGGTTTAGCCTCAGTTTTCATTGGTTTAACCGAATGGGTAATCGTTTGGTGCACATTCTTTCTGGGTATATCTCATGTGCATCCTAGCGGTCCCATAACAATTTATGCGGGAACATTTGTTGCCTTTATACTCTGGACTCTTGTCCTGGTTGCCTTCTATATTGGTGTCATGCAGGATCGCCGTTCACTCCTATTACCACATTTAGCCCTGCAAGTGAGAGAAAAATGTATACTAAATTTGTTGACCGATCGCAGCGACGCGACATGATTACATAGATTACATGACTGAATCTGAGCTTTTTCCCATCCCAGACGTTATTGTTATGTATGGCGATCTTTGATATCTAATATAATAGTTAGGTTAAGGTGGTGATTCCCTTTGGTCACATTAAGTTTGCACCATTATTACTCATTCATTACTTGGAGTTAAGAAGTGATTTTTACATCAAAATGTAGCTTAACATTTTCTCATTTTAATGCATGCCACGAAACTAATGTTGCTTTTCTAAAATCTTTTTAACAGATTTTAGAAGAAGTATGATTTTCCAGAATTTTTGCAGACTCAAGCAAATTTTTCGCGAGACATCGATTATATCATTCGATACCTCCATCAAATAGCTGGGGACGATTTTTTAATTATTGTGAAATCCCTATTCGTTATAGAGAAATAAGCTGAAATGTGTGCGTAACCTGTATTTTGCCTACTTTTTCCAAATTTGTCCAGCTATTACTTTAGCTAAAAAGCAGTAATCGGGGCAACTAAAAAAACGTCCCTGGGTATATTTGTGCAGAACACATCCGTTAAGTAGGAGCCCTCCAGCTTGCATGGGGAATGCTCCACAATCTTTGGAAAAAATTGGTCGTGTTTTTGCAAAAACTACATTTTTTATGATAGCAGTCAACGGGATAGCTGTTGGAAGACGACCATGCGTCGGATAATTTGCCCCTATAAGACCTTCAGATCGACGCCCTTAGTTTGATTTTACGGCTTGCATAATTTTAAGAAATGATAGATTATTTGATTTCTGCAAAAGTGACAAGTTTTCTACGCCAAAACAAGAAAATCGGCTATATCTCACGGTAGAGAAAAGCTGGGACGTTGCTTTGAAAAGCAAAAATATTAAGCTCAACGAGATCTATCGAATGAATATAATCATAACTGTCTAGCTGCTGCCAAACTTTCAGAAATGGGAAAAACTGTCTTGACCGGAAATCTCGAATTTTTGAATCGGGATTGCTCGGAGGGTGTTAGAAAGCTAAAAGAACGTATTTCTGAAAGTTTCGACAAATTTCATCTTGATTTACGCCGCCAAACAACAATATGTGCCCAAAAGGAATCACCAGCTTAAATCGAAATCTTATTCCTACAGTCCCATCACATTGGCGTTTGAAAAATGTTTTGAATTCGCCTGTTCTGGATAGGAGATTTCGCAGAAAAAGAGAGGGAGAGAAACAAACCCTAAAATAAGGGACTTCTAATGATTGCCTGAATTTTCCAATCTACTTTTTCCAAAATATTGCCAAAGAGAATACAGAAAAAAAACGGAAAAGAAAAATATTTCTGGAATTTTATGACTGATGATCTTTTGTAACATTCAGCTAAAGGACCGGATAGGGTAACGGACTCTTTTCAGATTTTATGTGTTAATGCTTGCCTGGCTGCACTTCACTAACGTCTAGCAAACTTACTCTTTGGTCCAGTTTAAGTTTGCTAGACTATAATTTTAGGTGATGTCAATTGTACTACTTTGCGCCATTGCTCTGGTCTTAATCACATTCATGCTAATGGGAAAGGACATGGCGCTCGCCTTCGGTTTTCCACCAGAAGATCCAAACTATTCCACTGCTTACGGGGTTGGAGTAACAACTGGACTAATTGTTCTCACTGTTGCTGAGGCAAGAAAGTTCAGGCGTTGTTTATTTTTGTATATTCTATTTTTCTATTTTCGTGGCAATGAGATCAATTTATATGTCAGCAGGTTGATTTGCGAACAGGATCTGTTTGGATTAAGCAAACTACATGGCTATTAACTATTAACTAGTAACTATTAACAAGTTTTGATTGTGAACTAAAGCTCAGATCGAAATATTTCAGACATGGTGGACGGTGATCATTTGTAGATATTATCAATATCTACGAGCTGCGTACAAACTTCCCTACCAATCAATTTCCTGAAATCACACTATTACTTCACCTTTCCCATTTTGTTCTTTTACTGTACTATTTGTTAAATAAAATTAATGTAATCTATGCGAGTGTATTCTAGTAAACCAATCCAAGCTCTTTTGATGCAGGATTCAGTTAGGGAGAGTAGTGTCCGTTTTTTCCTGAAAGCAATTTTGGACTTTGAAGTAACACTAAGTATGTAGTTGCCCAAGCAAATTGCCCTAGCAACTGTCACTACTGTGATTAACCTAACCCACGTTCCGGAAGAACGGCTGCCTCTTAGATAATCTTGGGTAGGCAGGCATTCGTTCGGTTGAATTTGCTGGCTGGCTGGCATGGATAGAAGGCAAAGATTTGCTGAACTTTTCTTTAATTCTACACTTGATAAGATCGTCAGTAGTTCAGTGGGAAAGCATTGCATTGACCGTGGTTCAACTCAATGCTTCCTTTTGAAGAATATACAACGAATAATACAACCCAGCGTTGTAAGTTTTATCCCATACGTGGTCCAAACTTTTTAACTCAGCCACTAGAACATAGGTGCCATGAACCGAGGGTGAGCTATGAATTATGCCCAATTCCTAATTTCTTAGTATCAACGACAATATCATGTTTTTGTAATACAGCTCGACGACATCAATAATTTTTGATAATTCGGAGACATGAACATTTTTATGGTATTGGTACAGTCTTGCTTTGCAATTAAGTACTTGGATACAATTTAAATCTCTATTAGCATTTATTGGGGGCAATAAACTTGTTTCTAGAAGATAATTGGAACTAGTGGCTAACCAGGGTCTAACCAATTGACTACATTTATAAATAGTAGGATAGTTCCGTAGCAATATATTTGATTGAATAACTACAAATGGAGTGAACTGTAACAAAGCAGAAATCAATAACAATTGAGTGCCTTCAGTTATGACAGTTCAACGATAGAGTAATTATGAAAACAGCGCTTCATATGGCCAATAATTAATCTCAATACACGCTATCAACTTCTGATCATTAGATTTCAATTAATCTTTAGACGAGCCGATTCAACAGGTAGGACATGCCTAAAAGTAAACTCGTGGAGAGCATCAGTTGAATTAAACCTTGATTTTATTGTTCTATAGATGTAATAAAATCCAGGTTTCTCTAAGCTAATTAAGCTTGTGCTTGAAAGGCTATTTCTGTGTCAGATCTGAGGGTCAGTGACATACATTAACATAGGGTCGGGTCCTGGGGGGGCTTGTCCCCAGAAAATTTTGAGGGGGCTTGTACCTTGAACAAAAATTTTCAGGGGGGCTTGTACCTCAATAATAAATTTGTAAAACCTTTAAAAAAATTAACGCTAATTTTCTTAAAATTTGCAATTTTTTTATCAAACTTTGGAAGAAATGTTCAGGTTTTTGAAAAAAATTTCAAAATTTTGCCTGATTTTCCCGAAAAATTAAACATTTTTGCAAGAAAATTCCGGCGAAGCCGGAAATTTTTTGAAATTTTAGTGGAAAAACTAATTTTTCCGGCTATTTTTGCCTACCCCTTGGCCATTTTTTCGTTACCCCTTGTCCCCGACAGCGGTAGGGCTTGTACCTTGTCCGGGTTGGGGGGGGGGGGCTTGGACCCCCCCAGACCCCCCCGCGTTAACCTATGGTCAGTGAGTTAAACGAGTTAAAAGAGTTAATGTTAACTTATTCCGTTTCGTGCACAGGGTTAAAAGAATTAAACCGTTCACGACAGCTGTGTTCAACGAGTTAAAAATTTTTAACTATACTCTTTGAACTGGAGCGCGAAAAGGACCTGAGGGATATCAGAATACGAGAATCTTCCCTCATTTGGACGGACTGGTTTATTTTGCTCATCCCAACTCATCTACCACAGAGACGAAATTTGGGGAGGGGGGTTAGCCGGCAACCGTAGTTTTCCCGTTTTGTGCCCACATAGCCACACTCCAGAAGAGAAGGGCCAGGGG
>JASAND010013425.1:0-15817 GCA_030248195.1 Trissonchulus latispiculum
GGGTGGTTGGTGGTCGACCCAAGAAATGTGATGGGGGGTACCCCCCCCAGAATTCTTCGGACCTCAGAAATTTCGAAAAATGGTCTAAAAACGCAAAATTTTCTGTATTTTAACTCTTTTTTCGTCAAAACAAGGCTTGTTTTTATCGTTTTTGGCGTTTATGCACCGTTTTAAAGCGATTTTAAGAAAAAATTTTAGAAAAATTTTTCAAAAAAATGACCATTTTTCGGCCAAATTTAGCTAACTTTTTGGGCCCGAAAATTGCTGGGGGGGGTTCGGGGGGGTAGCCGAAAGTTGGGTGAGGGCAAGTCAAAAATTCTGGGGGGGGGGGGTAAAATTGGTCAAAAATTTTGGGGGGGGACACCCCCCAAAGGAAACTATCGGGGGTTCTCCCCCGAGCCAGGTACACCTATGTTCGGCGCGACTACCCACCACCACCCCACGTTCCTCTAACCAAAAAGTTTTGGGGAAGGGTTGAAAAAAGGGCTACGGAGGCTACCCTCACCTTACACCGGTCGCTCCTTCTGGGATTTTTTGAGTATCCAAATCTTCGCCAAAAATAGGCCAATTTTGACTTTTTGTAAAATTAGCTGTATATTAATTTAGCCGAACCGACATCCAGATGGATTTTTGAGAACATTTTGCGTTTCTTATGTATATACAAAACTCGCCCAAAAAACCAATTTTTGGCTCATTTTTGGAAAAACTTCCCTCGGAAACCCCCCACGGAAAAAATCACTAAAAATACCCTATGCATTATATGTATATATACGTATACCAATTGTATAGACAAGACATGATAAAGAAAATTCTCTGTAAAAACACCGTGGATAAGCACACATCAAGTTTTTACACATCAGCTGTGCACTTTGTTGGTATAAACCAAATATATGTGCCACTTAATTCAACTTTAAAGGGGAGAGCTTTATTTGCTTAAAGTAACATATATACCTTAAATTCGTTGTTTGAGCTAGTGAAATTAGATTCAGACAGGACACCTACATTGTATATATAACCAAACATTATATACATGAAGCTAATGACATTACGCAAGACGGTGAGGATTTGTTCAGACTTGGAATAAAAGTAAGGAGCCTGTAGGTAAAATGGTAAGATGTCGTCGTGATGTCAAGCCGTTAAAACCACGACAGCGAGCGTCAATCTCAATATGAGCCCAAGAGAAACGTGGCGGCTCATATTAGCCAGTTACATCTTGTTCTTTACCGATTTAGATGCTGGCTCATATTAGACGTTTTAAATCTTGTCCTTGACATATTTAAATGTTGACCATCATAGCTCATATTGCATTTTACATGCGACTGCAAGGAGCATTTTTCCTACTTGTATATATATTAGTGCTGGGACCGGTTCCGATTTTTGAAACCGGTTCCGGTTCCGGTTCTTGACTACCGGTTCCGGTTCCGGTTCCGGTTCCGGTTCCGGTTCCGGTTCTAGCTACCGGTTCCGGTTCCAATTGGTATTTTTGATAAAAAAGCTAAAATCACACGATTTTTTATTTTTTTGGCAATTGCTAGAAAAACTTAATATATTTAACTGCACAAAGCTATGAACGTGTTTTTAAACAGTGTTTTTGCTTACTTTTTACTATTTATATACAAATATTTACTGTGAAAAAGATATGGTTTGTTTCATTTTTACCAATATGTTGTGGAAATTTTAGCTACCAGAGCTTACCAAAATACTAAGTATTCTCAATCTAGATAAACATTTAGCTACTGCCCTTCAGAAAGCGAACGTCGCACAGAACTTTCCTCGACCAGTTTCAAGCAGTCCAATAAAATTTGCTTATCGATTCAGCAACTACAGTTACAACATTACAAAGCTTAATCATTGAAAAAGCAGCTAATCTCATCACGGGGTCGAAGATTTTTTGAGATCGAAAACTGTAACAGAAAACATTGGGGAAAATCGTTGAACGAGAATTAAAACTTTTCGAGCACTTATGCAGCACACAGGTACAACTAACTTCATACCTTTAAAACCAAAAATTGTATGTTACAATAAATAAAGTCAAGCTGCTAAGTTTTTATTTTACATAGAATTTGTTTTAATTTTTGTAGCTGAAATAAACAAATTTGTAACAAAAGAGCGCTGTTCCCTATCAAATTCGAAACCTATATATCGCAAAAAGTACTAAAATATGACTATGAAGTATGACAATTTTTAATAGACCATCAAAGGCATTCTTTTTCGGTAGCGCTAGCCAATTGCTATTAATTAAATAAAGAACGGTATCTCAGGGATACTGTTGCTCAGCTTAACCCTTAATCTGGAGTTGCGCCTTCAGTATACTGGTTTGCTTCAGTTGAAGTTTGCACACAAAAATTGCAGAGGCAACAGCTAAAGCTGGAAGAGTTGCCGTAAAGCATCAAATCCTTAATGCTTACCTTTGTCATCCTTAAAGAAGAGTTAACACTGAATATACCTTAGTTTTTCTTTTTCTATAACCTTTTCAGAAAACTTAAAACATTGACTGAAAACTGTTATTAAAGACGTCGTAAAATTGATATCAAATCTTCTGCCATTTACACAACAAGTCTTTCAAAAACAAAATTTCATATCTAAATAGAAGTACCAGAATAAAGTTAAATTCCAAATGCTAAATTCAAATTCATAAGAAAATTTTAAAATTTTACAAAATAAACCTTGATTGAAGTTTCAAACAGCCAAAATTAACACTAGAACCGGCCGGTTCCAAAAGCCACCGGTTCCGGTTCCGGTTCCGGTTCCGGTTCTAAAAATCCTACCGGTTCCGGTTCCGGTTCCGGTTCCGGTTCCGGTTCTACCGGTTCTTTTGGAACCGGTCCCAGCACTAATATATATAATAGGGGTCGCCGTAGCGACCCCTAAATATGAGTCATAACGCCCCAATGACAGCCTTCAGAGGCGCTGCGCAGATCCTGCGCAAATTTTGTGCGCAAAAGAAAGTCCGTGTCGAGTTTAGTATGCATGCAAAATCTCTTCCCCCTAGTACTTACGTACCGTTAAAAAGTTGCACCCGCCGGCAGTGATGTTTTTTCCGGTGTCTCCGTATGCCTGGGATTAGCTTCTTTCCAGCTCTCTGTGCAAATACAGGCCAGAAAAGTCATATATATATATGCAACAGACTTGCAGCGGTGAACTGCTGGAGGAACGGAGGGTCTCCAGATCCGTTGTCATTAGTGCACTTCGCAATAAAATGAGTTAAACGAATATTTTATGCATTTTAACGCTATTTGAACCCTTTTATTAGCTTTTCGACGTATCAACACTAAGCAATTGTGAAAAATTTTGTGAAAAATAGATTTCAACAGACTATGGGCGCAATTCCCAGTTACCTTAGTTTTTGGGAGCAGTGGGAACTTTAAATAATTTTTCCGTGTGCATAATGTTGTATTCTTTCACAACTTTGGATTCGTTTGCTACAGTTTCCATTTACTAAAGATGTGCCACCAGGCAAGTTTTGCCTTAGCGGGTATAAGCAAGCAGGGCTTCAGTGTTGAAGCAACAATAAACTGTTGTAACTAAGAGCATAGCTATTGGCTGAAATGCTTAAATTGACCAGTTAACTTCAAAAATTAGTTTCTCGTTGAACTGACAATAATACTATTCATAAATCTGAGTAGTTTATGACAAATTAAATAAGAATACGTCAAATTAGTTCGGGCATCAAAATTAGAGCAAACTCAAAGCAAAGCTAATAATTTGAAAAAATGAACAAAATTTGAGAAAAATCACTAAAATTTTTCATTTGAACACTTTCTAAAACTTCCCAGAATTATTAAATTTTTCCGACTTTTTCCGTATTTTTCCGACCCTCCGGAAAAAAAGGAAAAAAACGGAAAAATACCCGGGACTTTGTTCCGATGCCCAACCCTACTGGCCACACCAGAAAACCCCTATAGACAAAGTTTTGAGAAGCTAAGTTAGGGTTGGCTTTTTTCCGGAAAAAAGTCGAGCGAAAAAAGTACTTTTTTTCCGGTTTTTCCTGGTTTTTTCCGACTTTTTCCGCTGTCCTAATCATGTCAGAGCGTCTCAAAATTTGTTTCTATAACATTTGTAGCCTGTCTTAACGAATATTTCGTCATGTAAACGCCATTTGAACACTTTTATAAGCTTTTCAACGTATCCAAACTAAGTAATTCTGAGAAAATTTTCAAACGAAATTTCAGCAGACTATGGGCACAATTCCCAGTTACCTTCGTTTCTGGGTGCAATGACAACTTTCAAATACGTAATTTTTCCATGTGCTTAATTTTTCTTTAACAACTATGTATATATATATATATGGATTTTAGGTGTAAGTAAAAAAAGCTGTTTGTCTGTCTGTTCGCGGCCGAATAATAAAGATTTTCTCGTTGAACTGACAATAATACTTCATAAAGCTGAGCATTTTATGAAAAATGAAGAAAACTTCAAATAAAGTTCGGGCTTCAAAATGAGAGCAAACTCTAACCAAAGCCAATAATTTGGAAAAAATGAGCAAAATTTGAGAAAATCCACTAAAATTTTTCATTTGAACACTTCTAAAACTTCCCGGAATGACTAAATTTTTCCGACTTTTTTCCGTTGTTTTCCGACCCTCCGGAAAAAAGGAAAAACGGAAAAAACCGTTTTTTCCGGGACTTTTTTTCCGATGCCCAAACCATAGGCTAAGTATACAGTCCTATGTGGTGTTCCCGGAAGTCGGTACTGACCGGACCCTCCAGACGACAAATTGGAACCAGCCCAGCAAGATGGGTGGATCAGACGGCAAAACGGAGACCGTAAATGAGCTGGGCGCACCAGAAAACCCCCATAGACAAAGTTTTTCAGAGGCCAAGTAAAGCCTACTATGGACCTCCCGGAAGCGGTTACCGAGGTGTCCGATCATTATGTATACTTTTCATTATGTATACCAGAAATTATGTATACGCCGTTATGTATACCCTCCATTATGTATACCCAAATTTATGTATACTCATTTTAATGTATACCCAAATTTATGTATACTCGTCATTATGTATACTTTCAGTTAAGAATTAGGAAAATCATACCAATTTCGAGATCTGTTCCCATAACATTATACTTCTCACTCACCACTAGACATACTAAAATTACAAATATTTATAACAATCTGAGATTTGTTCCGTTACGATTATACTCCTCACTCACATACCTGAACGGGAGTTCAAATTTCACTGACCCTTGTGGAAGCAAATTTGGGTACCCCTTGTGAGAGCGACTTTTCTTAGGGGTACTTTTGAAAGCGATTTTTAAGCTATTTTGGCCTATTTTTAGCAAAAAACAACAATTTTTAAGCTAAAACACGTTTTTTGGACGTTTTTTAGCTAAAAATAGTAATTTTAAGTGAAAAATTCCGGCGAAGCCGGAAAATTTTTGGAAATTTCAGTCGTAAAACCTATTGTTTGGGCAATTTTCTTACCCCTTGTGGGAGCAATTTCGCGACCCCTTGTGGGCGACTTCGCCGAGGGGGGGGGAAATTTCCCCCCCCCCCTTTCCCCCCCCCCTTGTCCACCTGTGCTCACTCACCATACTCGAAGTTAGCTATGGATTTTAAATTTGCTCCTACAAGCAAAGGTTCCGAAGGCCTGTTTCACGAAGGATACTACTACACACGGAACAGAAGGAAAGACGACGGAACTGAATACTGGATATGTAGTGACAGGTCGTGCGCTTTTTTGATATTTTCGATACTCGCTAACTTACGCGTCCTTTGTGATTCGAATCTAGTTAAATGTGACGGAACATTCAAAATCCGCCCTCTACTGTTCCAGCAGCTACTTATACTTCATGCGGATCTCCTTAACCAGAATTTTCTCTTGGTTTACGTGCTGATGAGCGCGAAAACAGAGGAATCTTATACCATGCTTACCCATGCCCCGGCACAGCACTCTACAGCCACTTTGAGCATGCACTTTTATGAGAAAAGTTGCTCAACTCACTTGGGGCTTTCATTTGGTACCAAATTTGGCCACTTTTCAAAAATTTTATTTTTGACCACATGTCACTTTACCCGACCTGACCCCTCAGACGGTCAAGTGGAACCAGCCCAGCAAATTGGATGAATCGGGCAGCAAAACTGATGGCGGGAATGGATTCTCCGTCCCCAAAAACCATTATAATGCACGATTTGAGAAATCTTGAAAAATAAGCGAAAAACTAAGCTCAAAGTCGGGCCCAACATTCACCAGCTTTGGCGGGCCAGTGAGGCGCTGTGGCGCAACATATCAAAAATTCGACTTCAAGCGTCATAATCCGGATATATGTCCTTATCAACCATTATATACAATTCAGGCCGAGAATTGTACGGAAACTACTTTTGCGATTGGATACTGTTAAAAGTACAGGTCCTGACGGGATCCCTGCTGTGGTCTTAAAGGAGTGAGCTGATGTATTGGCATACCCTTTGGCAACCTTGTTAAATCGTTCTATGGCAACCGGTGCGGTTCCTTCTGACTGGAAAATGAACACTGTAACTCCTGTTTATAAAAAAGGAAACCGCTTAGATCCAGCTGCTAACTATATATAGGCCAACCCTCTTCTTGGTATACATAAACGGTCTTTTTGGGAGACTGGGTTCTATAAGTCGGTGGCTTTTGCGGATGACCTTACCTTGCTAGCGCCAATTCCTTCTACAAACGACCGCAATGACATTGCTACGTTCCTAGAGGCTGATCTTCTAGAATCCTCTGTCTGGGCTAGAAATTGGCTAATGACATTTAATCGTCCGAAGACGCAGGGAATGCTGGTCTCTCGCAAGCCTAACCGTTGCGACATGAGGCCAATTTTGTGGGACGGTGTCCGCATAACCAATGAGAGGTCAATCAAACTACTTGGCCTCACCTATACTGACAACCTTTCTTGGGCACCCCACATTGTGAATTAAGCTGGATCGGCTGGACGGCTTATAGGAATACTGCGACGTCATCGGGACATACTTTCGAAAAAATCTCTGGGGCACTTGTACAAAGCAGCAATCCGTCCAATCATGGAATATTGCCTGCCTTTGTGCACCAATGCTCCTCAATACGCCCTAGACGCCCTTGAATCCATCAACAGGAAAGCGTCCAAGATCTGTGGTGCCAACTTCGATTCAATCAAGTTGAGGAATCGAACCGGTGCATTAGCTGTGTATCATGCGCTTACTTACCGAACCGACTTTCCATCATTGCAGCCTCTACCGCCAAATCATCTTGAAAGGCACCGAGCAACTCTGGGAAATGCAAATCCTGCTTCCAGAGTCGTACCCCGTTCACGCACAAGCCACCATTCAAACAGCTTTATACCATCCACTACTACCCGTATCTGGAAATCAATGCCTCCCAACCTAGCTACAGAACTGGACCCAAAACGTTTCCGTGCTACTGCCTTTCACCACATGAAATCACTGATTATCCGGTGACTGATCAAAAGAAGTAAGACAGACTTCAAATGTTATAGAAACAAATTTTGAGAAGCTCTGACATGATTCGGACAGCGGAAAAAAGGTCGGAAAAAACCGGAAAAAGTATTTTTTCCGGAAAAACCAACCCTAGTGCCCAGCTCATTCCCGGTTCCCGTTTTGCTCTACTGTCCACTCATTTTGCTGGGATGGTTCCACTTGACCGTCTGGGTACAGGTCGGGTAAAGTGACATGTGGTCAAAAATAAAATTTTTGAAAAGTGGCCAAATTTGGTACCAAATGAAAGCCCCAAGTGAGCTGAGCAACTTTTCTCATAAAAGTGCATGCTCAAAGTGGCTGTAGAGTGCTGTGCCGGGGCATGGGTGGGGTCTTAGGCGATTTTGGGTCGAAAATGAAAATTTTCAAAAGTGGTCAAATTTGGTACCAAATGAAAGCCTCAAGTGAGCTGAGCAACTTTTCTCATAAAAGTGCATGCTCAAAGTGGCTCTAGAGTGCTGTGCTGGTGTAGAGGTGGGGTCTTAGGCGATTTTGGGTCGAAAATGAAAATTTTCAAAAGTGGTCAAATTTGGTACCAAATGAAAGCCTCAAGTGAGCTGAGCAACTTTTCTCATAAAAGTGCATGCTCAAAGTGGCTCTAGAGTGCTGTGCTGGTGTAGAGGTGGGGTCTTAGGCGATTTTGGGTCGAAAATGAAAATTTTCAAAAGTGGTCAAATTTGGTACCAAATGAAAGCCTCAAGTGAGCTGAGCAACTTTTCTCATAAAAGTGCATGCTCAAAGTGGCTGTAGAGTGCTGTGCTGGGGTAGGGGTGGGGAACTAAGCTAAACTTTTATCATAGAACTTACCACTTACCCTAACTTCTGTATAGCGGTCTGGTGTGAGGGGTGTCAGCGTGGAACTGAGCCAATTTGCCATAGAACCACACACGTGAGTCAGAGTATTTAATGCATAGATAATGCTTAATGATTCTTTAACGCTTTTATGCCAACGACATGTAAAAAGTGAATACAAGAAATAAAAATGCTCCTAAAGAGCAAAGAAAGGAATATGAGTCAACGTGGAGCATGTAAAATGCTAATATGAGTCTGGTGAGGTTGGAAAGTGCAGAAGACAAGTTTGTACACGCACCAATATGAGTGCATGCCAAATAGACTCATATTGGCATGCCGTAAAATAACAAAAATGCATGCATCCATTGCGGAATTTTAACGTATGCGCAGGAGTTAAGACAAATAAGTATGTAGCGTTATTGACGTCACATGGATATCCCAACCATGGTCAACATTGTCACCTTTTCTCCTTAGGAAACTGTTAGACCGCTGTTAGTCAACAATGCGCCGACGGACGAATATATATAACATTTTTAATAAGCGTTTGTATAACTCATGTATTCAGAGATTCAAAGTTAAATCTGATGTTAACTTTCGTGGCATATATATATGTGCGTAACCTGTGTGAACATCCTGTCCTCCACCCTAAAACTACCCTGTCTCGTCTTGCTGACATTACGTAATTGATATATAACCGAAACTCGCAACCACTTGCCTTCAGAATACGAATAATGCCAACATGAGTCTATTTGGCATGCACTCATATTGGTGCGTGTACAAACTTGTCTTCAGCATTTTCCAATCTAACCAGACTCATATTAGCATTTTACATGCTTGTCTTATTCTTAATTTACATTTTACATGGATTTTACATAGCATTTTACATGTTTCATGTTGACTCATATTCCTTTCTTTGCTCTTTAGGAGCATTTTATTATTGTATTATTGCAGATTAATACAATGAATTTTCACGTCATGGGTACTGCTAATAGCCAGGAAGCGCTTTCATGGCTTCAGGTACGGGTAAGAATAACGCGAGACAATTTTTGGATGTTTGTACAGAACTTTTTTCTGTTTTGAGATATCGAACTGCTGAATATATAGACAGCTAGGCCTAAGTCGTAAGTTTTCTTGTGACTAGTGAGAAGTAACTAGTGAGAAAAATAACCCACTCTGAAAATTTTGTTGGAACGTTGCCAAGAGCATTTCTAGCGGTTCCATTCGAAAGAGTGAGTTTTATTATAACTGCACGCATCAAAATAAATAAGTTTTATACAATAATTAATGAAATATTTAGGTTTTGAATGTTTATATAGCCTGGCATTTTTAGGGGTTTGAAAGTGGTGGACCCAATGTATAAATATACCTAAATTTTTAGCGAAAAATTAGCATTTTTAAGGTAAAAACGCAAAAAATGCTGTTTTTAAGCTTACGTAAAATGAACTTATAAGCCCATAAATTAGATAAATACTGAGAAAGTTTTGAAAATATGACCTCAAAAACCTAAGTTTTCGACACTTTTAATGGTAATGTTACGGTACGTAAGGCACGGTACTTTTAATGGTACGTAAGGTAATGCTCTAGCACTACAGTACACTGGCGGATCCAGGATTTGGTGACCGGTGGGCGATAAAATTGATTCGTCGGGAGGTCTGGGGGGCGGAGCCCCCCAGGAGTTGAAGAAATTTTTTGTTTTTGCAATAAAATCGGTCTTCGGATCTTTAATTCTTTTCATACTGAAGAACTGAGAAAATTTTTTAAATTCTTGACATTTTTAGGCAAAAATGGTAATTTTCTCCGAAAAATCGAATACATTTTAAGCTTTTTCGTCGTAAATGCAATAAATATGCTATTAAAAAGTATAAAATTCGCGCCGAAGGCGCGAAATTTTTTGGTTTTGCCCCCTTTCCTCTTTCTTTCCTTAATTTTTCGTACCTTCGAATCGCGACGGGGGGCGGCGGAGGGGCGGATCCGCCCCTGCAACAGTAGACATCCGCCCCTGCAACAGTAGTTGTTAAAATGTCACTAACTCTGTTTACTTTCCAATAATTAAAGCAAATACGTAATATCAAGAGAGCATAATCACACTACATGTAATGCAGAGTAAGCCACTAGAAGGCTCCTGGACTGGATCCGGGAAAACACGGGCACTATACCAGCAGCATCCACCATCATTATCTGCACAGATTCGCAGTCTGCTGTAAGGTTGCTCAAGAGTGGCCGCCGGGCAAATTTCAGCCAGCTGCTGCGGGACGTGCACGAGAACCTGAAGGCCCTATCCTCACTCCACCTTATCTTCCAATGGGTGCCGGGTCATTCTGAAGTCCCGGGAAATGAAATCGCTGACACCCTTGCCGGGCAAGGGTGCTCCCTTCCACAGGAGTAGCCCCCAATTGACTTTCAAACTGCAAAATCGGTGATCAGAAGACATTTTGACTGTAAATGGAGGAAAAGCTTAGCCCATCCTCGGGGTAAGCAGATCTATGGACGGAGACCTTGGCCCTATTTCTGCCTCAAACGAGGCAGGTCTGACCCGGAAGGACAGATCCCTGCTTAGTCAGCTGCGTACGGGAAAGTGCCTGCTCCTTCAAACTGTCAAACACGCCTTCGATCCGACAGCCTACCCTAGCCCAGCGTGCCCCCATTGCCAGTTGGGGAGGATGAGGATCTGGAGCACCTTATCCTACGGTGCCCCAGACATACCAGACCACGGTCCCTCCATCTGGGTCCAAACCCGAACCTTTCCTGCTTACGGGAATTCCCGGTAGCCGTCTTATGCTTCCTCCGTGACAGTGGGCTCCTGGCCCGCCGTATATAGGCCCTGCCTGATCCGACCTCCGAAGATGATGATGAAGGCTTCTCTTCAGTGCATTGCGTAATGGTGATCAGACAGTAATACGCGAATGTTTGTTTGGTGGGGGTAGGTAAGAGAGATCCTCGTTTATTAGGGGTGACCAACAGCCAATCAGATTTTGGATATCCGCTCCTGTTTGGTGGGAAGAGGATGGAGCAGAGGGTTATATACAACGGTAGTTTCAGTTTGTATATTCCCCTATTTTATTTTGTGTGGGTGGGAACTGACAAGCATTACAACTCTCTGTGTTGTGTTGGGAGCTGCCAAAAGTCGTCCCCGTTTAGTGTGAGGGTTGCCAAAACAGTTCCCCGTTTGATGGTTGGGTTGGCAAAAGGGGTCCCAGTTAGGTGGGGGAAGGCAAAGGAGGTCCTCATTTGGGGAGTCGCCAACAGTCAATCAGATTACGCCTGTCTTTACGACCCCCCCCCCCCAAACGGGGACCTCTTTTGCCTATCCCCACCACCAAACGGGGACAGCTCTTGGCAGCTCCCCCCACAACACAAACAGGAGGCATGCTTGTCAATTGTCACCCACACGAAATAAAATAGGGGAACATTTGGGTATTATGGTCGAAGCGCCGTTACGCAATCCACTGAACAGGAGCCCTTTAGTGGCTTGCTCTTCTTATATGTAGAAGAATTATGCACTATTCTCTAACTTTTCCATGCTGTAGCTGTATGGAAGCTTATGAAGTAAATTTTTACTTTGACGGGAAAAGTTTTGCTACCCGGCAGGACCGGGCCGTGCCCAGAAAAAGTTTCCGACTGGGCGAGGCGGGCGGGCTCGGCCGTTCTGAAAAATCCTGTCCGTGTTTTCTAGTCAGACGCTACTCCTGGCACGTTGTTAAGAATTCAGTATATACGTACGTGTATATATATGCTAAGATATATATGTTATGTACCTTAGATGCATTACCGCTAACAAGGGACCTGGTGCAGTATATATATTACAGTACATTGATTTAAAATAGGACCATTTCGCGACATATCACCATTTTCTGGCGATAATCGCAAAAATTCGATTATCGCCAAAATTTGGCGAGGTGTCGCTAAAACCAGCCCGAGATTATCGCAAAATATGGACGATAAGTCGTGCAAAGACTATTCACGATAACGGATGTTTGACGATCGTCGTGGAACACTAGGGAATCTGGCGATATTTCGTTAATTTTGCACGACAATCGTCAAACGTCCGCCATTGTCGCGAATACTCTGCACGACTTATCGCCAATATTCTACGATAATCGCGAAAATTCCGCGATTGTCGCAGGCGTCAAGTTCTGGCGACATTTCGCCAAATTTCTACGATAACCGCTGAATTTTCGTGATTGTCGCCAGACGAAATGGTCCTATTTTAAATGAAGTACTGAATCTCGCTATGAGGGCAACCAGTTTGCTCGCATTGGTTTAAGCCCGGTTAACACCGCACAAGGTTTAAGGTTAAACTACGTAGTTTATTTCTTTACACTGGAAGGCTTAAGGATTTAGGTTTGAGGTATAAGCAAGCCGAGATAAAAATATACATAGTTTAACTTTGTATATATTTAGGTTCAATTTCCAAAGCAATATATTATATAATAGGTTTAGTTAATAATTTTCATTGTATGCATACCAGAATCTCAGAATCGCACATAATTGTGTGTGTGAGGGGTGGGGGTGTGTTGTTTTTAGTTTTTCTTGGGGGGGAGAGGGTGGCGTGAAGAAAGGGGGGGAAAGAAGTGATTTTGAGGGAAGAAGAAGGAAAGAAAGTAGAAAAAAAGGAAGAAAAGGGTTGGGTGGGGGGGGGTCACAGAACTAAAAAATTTTAAAATCAGTGGAAATTTGAGTGCTATAAAATCACGTGATATTCAGACATTCGTTAAACCTTCCCGCCAAATTGCTTAAACCTTAAAACTTAAATCATAACCTTAAAACCTTAATCTTATTGCAGTGTGAATTGGACTTTACTCGTGAGATCGAGAAACTACAAATTGGACGTTTACACGAAACCTAAGTTTAAAAATTTCCAGTTTTATTACACATATATATTTTGAATTATTATAAAGCTGTGGATGTGGACCTGCTAATGCTAAGACGTGTGCGGGGCCCGTAGATGCTGAAATGCTCTCGTGTAGCTTTAAGTTGATTGAGCCCGGAAAAGAACAACAACATGGTGGCGATGACAAAATGGCAAAATAGCTCAGACCAAACTTTAGACATACGTATTTTTGCAGTGTTTCCGGACTGTGGCCTGTAGGAATCAGAATTTTGGTTTAGGTCAGAAAAAGACAGCAAATCTTAAAATTCAGTAGAAATTTTTAGAGATCTAAATGAAAATTCTGGATCATCAGGTCATGAATCAAAGTAATGGACCCCCTTAGGCGATATTATAGTAGCCAACTGAATGGTACACAGTTGCACAGCACAATCTAATTTACGCGATCGTAAACATTATGCTCCGCCGTAAGTAAGGTTAAGGAGGAACGAAACTTATTGATGACTTTTGGTGCATTGTGCAGGCTGGTGGGAAGGTTTAAATGTCTCCACGGAAGTGTAACGTGTATGGTTTTGTTTTTTGTTTTTAGTCTATTGTGGATCCGTCACCGTTAAGATCGATCTGGAATGAATCTGAGCTTGATGCTGTTCTTTCCAATAATAGGCGCAATTTCGACCTTTGGAAGAGAAGTTATATGTGAGTTTTGTTTTGCAGTTTCATTTGTGTTTATTTATCTGACATGTTTGCTGTATATTTGTATAGATACTGGGCTTATTCCAAAGATCTTTTCTTGCCCCCCAAAGTCCGAAGGGTAAAAAATTGGGGGGGGGGAAGATTTCTAAAAATATACTGTATAAGCTAAAACAGCGCTATTCTAGCATTCACTGTAAAAGTTGATTTTTCTTGTTAAAATAAGCTGAATTAGTGTTGGAAAAGGCAACTTAGAGTAAAACTTTTTGCAAATTACGCCCTGGCTTATTTTTAGGCAAACATTTATTGGGGGCTTCATGGGGGGGCCATCGATGGGGGGCTGACCCAAAATGGGGGGCATATTTTGGAAAAAATGTTCGAATTTATGCGGGTTTGTCGTGTAAAGATGTGTAAAAAGTCGCTAAAAAATGAATAATTTTAGTGGTTTTTAGGCTAAAATAGTGAAAATTTCGTTAAAAATCCGGCGAAGCCGAAAATTTTTTTGAAAATGGTAAAATTAGGCAATTTTTGGGGTTATGGGGGGAGGTCGGACTTTATGGGGGGCATTTCATGGGGGGGGGAGCTCCTCGAATGGGGGGGGTCACCGAATGGGGGCGGCCCCACCCCCCCCCCAGTAAAAATAAGCCAGACGCCTTCTGAGCGATTTTTCCTGAGCCAAATTTGGTACCAAAAGAGGCACCAGCTTGTTGGGCGGGGCAGAATGCGTTTATCCCCCCCACCCCAACAGTCGATAAGCTCAGTGTATACTGGGTTTATTTTACTGGGGGGGCGGGGGGGGCGCCCCCCCTCTCGAGCACTCCCCTCCCCCCCCACTCGTTCCCCCCCCCCCCACTTTTTTTGGAGCTTCCCCCCCCCACTCACTATAGGGTGCTGAAAATGTCAAATTTTCAGATTTTTGGTCAAAATTTTCAAAATTTTTCCGGCTTCCGCCGGAAATTTTTGGTCAAAAATCGTCTTTTTTGGTGCTAAAACTCAATTTTTGAGCACTTTTAAGCTTAGTTATAGCAGCATATGTAGAAAACAGGCTTTTTATACGGTATTTTTTACATTTTTAGCCCATTTTATTCCCCACTTTTCGACCTCCCCCCCACTAGTAGACACCCCCCCCCCCATTCTTTTTTTTTCTTCGCCTAAAGTAAACCCAGGTATATACCGCTTTCGGTTTCCTTCCAAAGTTTAGTAAGAGATATATAAATTTTAAAATTGCATAATTTTCAATTGCTGCTGAAAACTTCCCAAATTCTCATGACTCAAACCGTTCGTTTGAGGTAGAATAAGTATACTAAGAAAAAGTTTCTTGGTCCATCCTATTCATACTATCTTATGCAAACTCTTAACCTTATACGTAAAGTCCATATACTAAAAAATTCTGCATAATTAAGAAACGCTAATTTTCACTGTTAGGTTTTCTGGCTTGTGTCGTAGGAGAAAATTAGTGACTTAGGAGGTTCACCATGGGAGGCATGTTTTTTGTGAATGTTTTTGCGAATTTTGGCGAAGATATGGTTAAAAAGTAAAGAAGCTCGCATGTATAGCTGACATTTGGTTTCATTGATTTCAAATATATGGACTGTATATCAGCATAATTAAAAGGACCTTTTTAGCTACAAAACCTTGAGTACAGTTTGAGAGGTCCATCGCCCTCTCACATTTCGGATTTATAGTCAAAATTAGGCAGAACGAAGGACGGATTACGTTTGAAAGATTGATGCAAAAATCCAGATTATGGATGACTTGGCATTGATTTCACTACGTTTGACGGTAATTCAGCGGCATAGTTTAAAAGAACACATTTCAGACATTTAAAGTGTGTATTTTGTTGGCACAATGGTCACGTTACAGAGTTCAGCTGAATGTTCGTATTTTGTGATTCCACGTATTCACTCCAAGATAGTGGAACAAACTACTTATGTATAAGGTCCATACTCCCTGGTTTGCCGCATTCATTATGAAGTCTTGTATACACACTTCAGTAGATTTAGCACAACACGCCTAGATGTTTCTGCATTATAATTCTGTGTAGCAATGTGCAACTGAACGAAGCA
>JASAND010013426.1:0-93203 GCA_030248195.1 Trissonchulus latispiculum
TAACGACGGAACATTTTTGGACTCCAGGTACACGAAGTAGAAATTTTGTGCCACAGTTGGCACTGATGTACTTTAGAACCTGCACTTGTCAACTATAAACGTTGTAGATGTATGTTGCTTGTAAGGAGTTCACTGAGACGTGTCACTACCATGAGGTCAATATGGGTTGAAATAGCGACGGAGCATTTTTGGACTCCAGGTGCACTAGGTAGAAATTTTATGCCACAGCTGGCACTGATGTACTTTAGAACCTGCACCTGCCAAATATAAATGTGGTAGATGTATATTGTTTGTTCACTAAGACGTGTCTCTACCATGAGGTGCCACAGCTGGCACAGATTCTATCTCGAGGGGCACACTATGGGATGAAATAGCGACGGAAAATTTGGGGCAAAAGGCGCACTAAGTAGAAATTTTGTGCCACAGCTGGCACTGGTGTACCTTAGAACCTGCACCTGCCAACTACAAACGTGGTAGATGTATATTGTCTGATAGGTGTTCACTTAGACGCGTCACTCACTACCATGAGGTCACTATGGGCTGAAATAACGACGGAACATTTTTGGACTCCAGGTACACGAAGTAGAAATTTTGTGCCACAGTTGGCACTGATGTACTTTAGAACCTGCACTTGTCAACTATAAACGTTGTAGATGTATGTTGCTTGTAAGGAGTTCACTGAGACGTGTCACTACCATGAGGTCACTATGGGTTGAAATAGCGACGGAGCATTTTTGGACTCCAGGTGCACTAGGTAGAAATTTTATGCCACAGCTGGCACTGATGTACTTTAGAACCTGCACCTGCCAAATATAAATGTGGTAGATGTATATTGCTTGTTCACTAAGACGTGTCTCTACCATGAGGTGCCACAGCTGGCACAGATGCTATCTCGAGGGGCACACTATGGGATGAAATAGCGACGGAAAATTTTGGGACTCCAGGTGCACTAGGTAGAAAGTTTGTGCCACAGCTGGCACTGATGTACCTTAGAACCTGCACCTGCCAAATATAAATGTGGTAGATGTACATTGCTTGTTCACTAAGACGTGTCTCTACCATGAGGTGCCACAGCTGGCACAGATGCTATTTCAGTGGGGCACACTATGGGATGAAATAGCGGCGGAAAATTTTGGGACTCCAGGTGCACTAAGTAGAAATTTTGTGCCACAGCTGGCACTTATGTACTTTAGAACCTGCCCTGCCAAATATAAATGTGTTAGATGTATATTGCTTGTAAGGTATTCACTGAGACGTGTCACTACCACGAGTTCACTATGGGCTGAAATAGCGACGGAGCATTTTTGGACTCCAGGTGCACTCGGTAGAAATTTAGTGCCAGCGACGGAACATTTTTGGACACCAGGCGCACGAAGTAGAAATTTAGTGCCACAGCTGGCACAGATGTACTTTAGAACCTGCACCTGCCAAATATAAATGTGGTAGATGTATATTGCTTGTAAGGTATTCACTGAGACGTGTCACTACCACGAGTTCACTATGGGCTGAAATAGCGACGGAAAATTTTGGGACTCCAGGTGCACGAGGTAGAAATTCTGTGCCACAGCTGGCACTCATGTACTTTAGAACCTGCACCTGCCAAATATAAATGTGGTAGATGTATATTGCTTGTTCACTAAGACGTGTCTCTACCATGAGGTGCCACAGCTGGCACAGATGCTATCTCGAGGGGCACACTATGGGATGAAATAGCGGCGGAAAATTTTGGGACTCCAGGTGCACTAAGTAGAAATTTTGTGCCACAGCTGGCACTTATGTACTTTAGAACCTGCCCTGCCAAATATAAATGTGTTAGATGTATATTGCTTGTAAGGTATTCACTGAGACGTGTCACTACCATGAGGTCACTATGGGCTGAAATAGCGACGGAACATTTTTGGACTCCAGGTACACGAAGTAGAAATTTAGTGCCACAGCTGGCACAGATGTACTTTAGAACCTGCACCTGCCAAATATAAATGTGGTAGATGTATATTGCTTGTAAGGTATTCACTGAGACGTGTCACTACCACGAGTTCACTATGGGCTGAAATAGCGACGGAAAATTTTGGGACTCCAGGTGCACGAGGTAGAAATTCTGTGCCACAGCTGGCACTCATGTACTTTAGAACCTGCACCTGCCAAATAAAAATGTGGTAGATGTATATTGCTTGTAAGGTATTCACTGAGACGTGTCACTACCACGAGGTCAGTATGGGCTGAAATAGCGACGGAAAATTTTGGGACTCCAGGTGCACTAGGGAGAAATTTTGTGCCACAGCTGGCACTGATGTACTTTAGAACCTGCACCTGCCAAATATAAATGTGGTAGATGTATGTTGCCTGTCAGCAGGTGTTCACTTAGACGCGTCACTACCATGAGGTCACTATGGGCTGAAATAGCGACGGAACATTTTTGGACTCCAGGTACACGAAGTAGAAATTTAGTGCCACAGCTGGCACAGATGTACTTTAGAACCTGCACCTGCCAAATATAAATGTGGTAGATGTATATTGCTTGTAAGGTATTCATTGAGACGTGTCACTACCACGAGTTCACTATGGACTGAAATAGCGACGGAAAATTTTGGGACTCCAGGTGCACGAGGTAGAAATTTTATGCCACAGCTGGCACTGATGTACTTTAGAACCTGCACCTGCCAAATATAAATGTGGTAGATGTATATTGTTTGTTCACTAAGACGTGTCTCTACCATGAGGTGCCACAGCTGGCACAGATTCTATCTCGAGGGGCACACTATGGGATGAAATAGCGACGGAAAATTTGGGGCAAAAGGCGCACTAAGTAGAAATTTTGTGCCACAGCTGGCACTGGTGTACCTTAGAACCTGCACCTGCCAACTACAAACGTGGTAGATGTATATTGTCTGATAGGTGTTTACTTAGACGCGTCACTCACTACCATGAGGTCACTATGGGCTGAAATAACGACGGAACATTTTTGGACTCCAGGTACACGAAGTAGAAATTTTGTGCCACAGTTGGCACTGATGTACTTTAGAACCTGCACTTGTCAACTATAAACGTTGTAGATGTATGTTGCTTGTAAGGAGTTCACTGAGACGTGTCACTACCATGAGGTCACTATGGGTTGAAATAGCGACGGAGCATTTTTGGACTCCAGGTGCACTAGGTAGAAATTTTATGCCACAGCTGGCACTGATGTACTTTAGAACCTGCACCTGCCAAATATAAATGTGGTAGATGTATATTGCTTGTTCACTAAGACGTGTCTCTACCATGAGGTGCCACAGCTGGCACAGATGCTATCTCGAGGGGCACACTATGGGATGAAATAGCGACGGAAAATTTTGGGACTCCAGGTGCACTAGGTAGAAAGTTTGTGCCACAGCTGGCACTGATGTACCTTAGAACCTGCACCTGCCAAATATAAATGTGGTAGATGTACATTGCTTGCTCACTAAGACGTGTCTCTACCATGAGGTGCCACAGCTGGCACAGATGCTATTTCAGTGGGGCACACTATGGGATGAAATAGCGGCGGAAAATTTTGGGACTCCAGGTGCACTAAGTAGAAATTTTGTGCCACAGCTGGCACTTATGTACTTTAGAACCTGCCCTGCCAAATATAAATGTGTTAGATGTATATTGCTTGTAAGGTATTCACTGAGACGTGTCACTACCATGAGGTCACTATGGGCTGAAATAGCGACGGAACATTTTTGGACACCAGGCGCACTCGGTAGAAATTTAGTGCCACAGCTGGCACAGATGTAGTTTAGAACCTGCACCTGCCAAATATAAATGTGGCAGATGTATATTGCTTGTAAGGTATTCACTGAGACGTGTCACTACCACGAGTTCACTATGGGCTGAAATAGCGACGGAGCATTTTTGGACTCCAGGTGCACTCGGTAGAAATTTAGTGCCAGCGACGGAACATTTTTGGACACCAGGCGCACTCGGTAGAAATTTAGTGCCACAGCTGGCACAGATGTAGTTTAGAACCTGCACCTGCCAAATATAAATGTGGCAGATGTATATTGCTTGTAAGGTGTTCACTGAGACGTGTCACTACCATGAGGGGTCACTATGGGCTGAAATAGCGACGGAAAATTTTGGGACTCCAGGTGCACTAGGTAAAAATTTTGTGCCACAGCTGGCACTGATGTACCTTAGAACCTGCACCTGCCAAATATAAATGTGGTAGATGTACATTTCTTGCTCACTAAGACGTGTCTCTACCATGAGGTGCCACAGCTGGCACAGATGCTATTTCAGTGGGGCACACTATGGGATGAAATAGCGGCGGAAAATTTTGGGACTCCAGGTGCACTAAGTAGAAATTTTGTGCCACAGCTGGCACTTATGTACTTTAGAACCTGCCCTGCCAAATATAAATGTGTTAGATGTATATTGCTTGTAAGGTATTCACTGAGACGTGTCACTACCACGAGTTCACTATGGGCTGAAATAGCGACGGAGCATTTTTGGACTCCAGGTGCACTCGGTAGAAATTTAGTGCCAGCGACGGAACATTTTTGGACACCAGGCGCACTCGGTAGAAATTTAGTGCCACAGCTGGCACAGATGTAGTTTAGAACCTGCACCTGCCAAATATAAATGTGGCAGATGTATATTGCTTGTAAGGTATTCACTGAGACGTGTCACTACCACGAGTTCACTATGGGCTGAAATAGCGACGGAGCATTTTTGGACTCCAGGTGCACTCGGTAGAAATTTAGTGCCAGCGACGGAACATTTTTGGACACCAGGCGCACTCGGTAGAAATTTAGTGCCACAGCTGGCACAGATGTAGTTTAGAACCTGCACCTGCCAAATATAAATGTGGCAGATGTATATTGCTTGTAAGGTGTTCACTGAGACGTGTCACTACCATGAGGGGTCACTATGGGCTGAAATAGCGACGGAAAATTTTGGGACTCCAGGTGCACTAGGTAAAAAATTTTGTGCCACAGCTGGCACTGATGTACCTTAGAACCTGCACCTGCCAAATATAAATGTGGTAGATGTACATTGCTTGTTCACTAAGACGTGTCTCTACCATGAGGTGCCACAGCTGGCACAGATGCTATTTCAGTGGGGCACACTATGGGATGAAATAGCGGCGGAAAATTTTGGGACTCCAGGTGCACTAAGTAGAAATTTTGTGCCACAGCTGGCACTTATGTACTTTAGAACCTGCCCTGCCAAATATAAATGTGGTAGATGTATATTGCTTGTAAGGTATTCACTGAGACGTGTCACTACCACGAGTTCACTATGGGCTGAAATAGCGACGGAGCATTTTTTGACTCCAGGTGCACTCGGTAGAAATTTAGTGCCAGCGACGGAACATTTTTGGACACCAGGCGCACTCGGTAGAAATTTAGTGCCACAGCTGGCACAGATGTAGTTTATAACCTGCACCTGCCAAATATAAATGTGGCAGATGTATATTGCTTGTAAGGTATTCACTGAGACGTGTCACTACCACGAGTTCACTATGGGCTGAAATAGCGACGGAGCATTTTTGGACTCCAGGTGCACTCGGTAGAAATTTAGTGCCAGCGACGGAACATTTTTGGACACCAGGCGCACTCGGTAGAAATTTAGTGCCACAGCTGGCACAGATGTAGTTTAGAACCTGCACCTGCCAAATATAAATGTGGCAGATGTATATTGCTTGTAAGGTGTTCACTGAGACGTGTCACTACCATGAGGGGTCACTATGGGCTGAAATAGCGACGGAAAATTTTGGGACTCCAGGTGCACTAGGTAAAAAATTTTGTGCCACAGCTGGCACTGATGTACCTTAGAACCTGCACCTGCCAAATATAAATGTGGTAGATGTATATTGCGTGTAAGGGTGTCCACTGCTGCTCATAGCTATAAAAATCATTGTATAGGCCAATGTGGTTTTCCTTAAATGGGTATTAGTTGGAGATTATGCATATATAATATACTGTTGATGATGTACAGTAATAGTTTAGACGCTGTCCTTCTTGTAAGACTCGATTGCACCAGACAGAGGTCAGAAGTGTGCATACGCAATGGTCTCCGACACTGCCGTCAAGGTAAGAGTTTTAGTGTGCTTGATACGTCACACACAAGTTGTTATGAATTTAGAATGGCGCTGAAAGGTTACTTCTGGTTCTGGCATCTCATTAGTAATTACTCTTGACAAAGCAGTATTGATTAACCCAATGGGGCCCTGAGGACCTAAGACGCTTATAATTTATAGACTATGACAGCTTATTTGCCTTTATTGGTTGCGTTTCACATTTGGCCTTTTGGTATCACAACACTCTTAGAAATGTTCCAGTAGAAACTACAGGAAAAACTTTTGTCGATGATAAATACGAAAGTTTTTGTAGAAAATGCAGGTTTCTTGTATTATCAAGAGTACATAATACATAAGAGTGTGACAAGCGCCACACTCTATGTCATCAGCAGCTGAGCTATGCTCTGCGCGCTAACGGCCCCCCCAATCCCCAATTGCGGAACTGGTGGACCCCTCCCCATAGGTCACATTGTGGGAGGGGGGGGGGTGGCTTAGTGTTGAAAAGAGTGAGCATACTTAATTGCGTACTAGGTACTCATTTGTTGGGGGGTCCACTAGGTGCACAATTGCCGGCGGGGGGGGGTGATAACATAGAGTGTGGCGCTTGCCACGATCTTATGTATTATGGACTTAGGGGTCGCTCCAGTAAAAATAACAGGTTTTGTCTCGTAAACTCTACAGGCTAGATATCTTATTAAGGGCTGTCAGAAAATCGCACATAACTACAGGTTTCTTTATAATTTTCTACAGGAAACTCGTGTAATAAGAACTACAGATTTCCTTAGTATTTGCAACAAGAAATTGCTGTAATTTTTACTATTCGAGAGGCCGGTGAAAAAAATTCGAGTTGCTCTTGTAGAAACAAGCGGAAGCTGCGCTATTGACTGGTCGCACAGGAGCACTTTTGTAGAAAACTACGAGAATTCCTTGCATTACTACAAGAGTCTTTTTAGGAGTGAAGGGCGATTCATACTATTTTGACCGATGCTTTCTCTTTCTCAGAGTGAACGGGAATGCTTGAACAGATATAATCTGTAAGAGCTCACGTATGGCGCAAAAAGTCGGACTGTTATAGGTCCCACAATGAAGCTGAAACTTATTATGTACTCTTGTTAGTATTTATCGGATTTTGGTAGAGCGGATTACAAAGTTAGACTAGAAATCAGTACCAATGAAACCTGTAGGGTTCACTGGTTTACAGGTTTACTACACAAGAAGTACTCGTTACATTGATAATTCAATCTAAGTCTATTTGTAACGGCCGCCCCATGTCATAAATATTAGCGAGCGGCCGGCCCGGCCCCCTACCTGCCCCCCCCCCGCCCTTAAAATTAACAGGTCGCTCCATTAAAATTTGCAGGTTTTGTCTCTTGAACTCTACAGGCTAGATATCTTACTAAGGGCTGTCATAAAATCGAACATAACTACAGGTTTCTTTATAATTTTCTACAGGAAACTCGTGTAATAAGAACTACAGATTTCCTCAGTATTTGCAACAGGAAATTGCTGTAATTTTTACTATTCGAGAGGCCGGTGAAAAAAATACGAGTTGCTCTTGTAGAAACCAGAGGAAGCTGCGCTATTGACTGGCCGCACAGGAGCACTTTTGTAGAAAACTACGAAAATTCCTGTAATTTCTACAAGAGTCTTTTGTCAGAGTGAAGGTCGATTTATACTATTTTGACCAAATGCAATTTCCTTTCAGTCCAATCTGCGATGAATGCCTTTTCTATATTTCATTTCAGTGATTCAGCGATGCTTTATATTTCTCAGAGTGAACGGGAATGCTTGAACAAATATAATCTGTAAGAGCTCACTTATGACGTTACAGTCGGACTGTTATAGGTCCCACAATGAAGCTTAAACTTCTTTAGGAAAAGACCGTTAGTCTCACAGGTTTCACATTTTTTCACAAAAGTGGGAAGATTTTACTGTGGCACAGCCACGGCACTCTGTTTTGCATTAATTTGTGGGAGTTCGTCGCAGTGTTTGAAGCAGTTTAATAGTTACAGAGTAACACATAGATATTTAATCAGGAATGGAATCAGAAATCTTTCTGAAATGGGAAGAATCGTTTGGAAACAGCCGTAGCGGGGGGGGGGGTACAAATCGATGTACAACAGGTTGCGTTCACGTTTTGTTATAGCGATGTAGCCGCCGCGACAAGCGTCATGAAGGAAGTTGTAGACTCTTCGTCTGAACAGTCGCGGTCCGGTTCCACTAGAGCTACACCTACGCGGTATGTATACCCAGATGTTGGAAGATACGAGATTTTGTATAGGTGGCCTTTTTAAGAGAGGGGGGGCCCAACGAAGGGGTTGGCACTACATCATCGGAGAGAGCTACTCCCCCTCCCCAACATTAGCCAACATATCAAAGTAAAAAAGTTTAGGGTGGGCAACAATAAATCTCATATACACCGTTTTTGGCAGGACGCAAAAGTACAAATTTTGGTGGAAAAAATGGGATTTTCAAATAGTTTTTTTTAGCTCAGGCGGATTAACGCTTTGACCAATTCTGAAACTTTCAGCCATAAATGTTATTTGTTACCTGTGCTAATTTTTACCAAAGTTAAGATAGATACCTGGAGTATTAATTGGCGCAAACTTGGGTTTATTTGGTAAACCACAGCTCATTAGACGTTAGTTAGTCTCCACCCGTAAAGATCTACAACCCCCAATTTTTCGCACTTTGATTGTATCTTACAGAAAAGTATACATTGATCTAAGGATTATTTTACACGATTTCAAAGTGCTATATGTCAGAACTATTTCAGGAAAATTCGGGTACCGTAGCTTGCCTATAGCGATCAGGGCGAGGCGAAGTTTGTGTACGTGCCATGTCGAGCTTTGGACCGATAAAACCAACTTCTGATGGCTCCACAGGACGCTGTGCTGCACGGAATTCTTTGAAACTTTAAACTATTTAATACCAAACCTAACACTATTATGTGCCAAAAGACTAGCTAGCTTTTCCAACATCGAACTTTTAGTGAAATTCGTAGCCCCCTCCCTTAATATTGTTGTAGCAGTCGGATGGTGAAAATTAGACAAGAACTGAAAACAACTATTCTGTAGCATAGCTACATTTACAATTTTGGAATTACCGGGTCACAGCTCCTCCTGATCCGTTGGCCCCACCGACCCATTGCTACTGTGAATAGGGAACATCAGCGGGGTGTACATAACGTATTACACTATAGAAGGTTTGCGTTTGTGATACAACAACCCCAATAGATCAGTAGATATGCGACCCTAGCTTCAGAGACCTGTTGGTCTAGTATGGATGTCATCGCGTTTAAAGGAAGCCTAACGTCGTTCAGATGTAACACAAAACACTGTAGTAAAACTGCTGCCGGTTTAAGCCCGGTTCATACTTCTGTCCGTTTGTCCGTCTCTGTAGTCCGTTTGTCAGTTTGTCTGTTTTAAAAGTGAATTTATACCTCTGCTGTTTTGCTGATTGACCGCTTGTTCTTTTGTTAGTTTCCAGGGTTGATTCATACCTTTGCTGATTTGGTGTTTTGCTGTTGTCCGTTTGTCCGTAAGGGTTGACGGTTTGAATCTGAGCAATGTTTATCTTTTTCCTTTTATCAGTATGCAACAACCAATGAGGAACGACCAGACTAGGGATATATAGATCTGGTTTGCAGCCCCGTCGTCGCGATTGTAAGGTAGGGAAAAGCAGAAAAAAGGCATATATATTCACAAAATTTTGCGGGCGCGTTTACATACGTATAAACATTTCTAACGTTTTTGTCAGATTTTTGGCTAGAAACATTTAAAATGACATTCGATTTTAGCAAAAAATCTTATATTTCCCTCAAAAAAGTGTAAATTTCAAAAATTTTTCTTGTTTCTGCTAAATGAAATGAATCAAAGATTTGAGGAACAATTTTTTCAAAAAATCAAATAATTTCTTCAACTTGTATATATTGGGTAATTCAAAACAGTGACCTTATTTCAGACTTGTAAACATGTTAGCAATCAAATGTTCGAGTTTAGAACTACTGTCTAATGATTAATTTACTTCATGGTTGAATGTTGTTTGGCATTAGAAACGGCTGAAAATGCGATTTTTGGCATAAAATTAGAAAAAATTTTTTGGAGGAGATTTGGGAGGGGTCCTGGAGGGGGGTTGGGGGGGGGTCGCCAGAGGGTCCCCCCGGAAAATCTTGGGGGGAGTTTCCCCCACCCCAAATCTCCGTTGCACCTATGCTCCAGAGGGGGGCCCTCAAAAAGTTGGGGTGGGGGCACCCTCAATCTAGGTTACACCTATGACGGGCTCCATAGGTGCTGGCTGCCGAAAATTGGGGGTTGGGGTGAAAAAATGAACGGATGTTGCTGCTGGCAATTAAGGAGAAGGGAAGGTATGAAAATTGTGATTTGGGGGGAGGTAACAAAATTATATATTAGACGGGGGTTAGACAATAATAAATTTTTCATAAAAACGGATAACTTTTTTCAAGTTTCAGCAATTTTCATACATTTCTCCGGTAACTAAGCAAATTTTTTCCATTTTAGCTGCGTAATTTCGTAATTTTTTGAAAATTCAATTTTTTAAAATTCTAATTTTTAGCGAAAATTTTTCAAAATCAGGTATGTATTTGAAAAATTGCGGAAAACTATATATATTATATGTATGTATATATATATGCTGCCTAAAGTTGTTCATTACAAACTTGTCCTTCGCACACACACACACACACACAATGGAGTGAGAGCTTATATACGTATACGTACGTACCGGTATGTTTAAATGCTAAAACTGCTAGGGATATATAGATCTGGTTTGCAGCCCCGTCGTCGCGATTGTAAGGTAGGAAAGGGCAGAAAAAGACATATACATTCACAAAATTTCACGGGCGCGTTTACATACGCATACACATTTCCCTCGTTTTTGTCAGATTTTTGGCTAGAAAAAATTTTAAATGACATTCGACTTTAGCAAAACATTTTATATTTCCCAAAAAAGTGTAAATTTTTACAATTTTTTTTTTGTTTCTGCGAAATTAAATGAATCAAAGATTTGAAGATCAATTTTATAAAAAATTCAAAAATTCCTTCTTCAACTTGTATTGGGTAATTGCCATCGTTGCTTACGGAACCTACTGTAATTTCTACTGTTCCAGAGACCAATAAGAAATACAAAAGCTTATTTTTTGGAAAATACAGGAAGCTCCGCTAGTGACTGACCGCACGAGAACAGTTTTGTAGAAAACTACAAGGAATTTTTATTGAGTGAACGCAAATATACACCCGCCCCGTACCAGCTTTTCCATAACGGAGAATAGACTAGCTGAATTAACCGGGCTTATTTTTAAAACAAAATTTATGGGGGGGGTCAAAGTTGAAACCCCCCCGCGATGGGGGGCTCACCAAAAATGGGGAGGGGGATGGTTGACAACGATTTTGCAACTTTTAACTTTTGTTGTCCAAAAACTGCGAAACATAGCAAAATATGACTTATTTTAGATGTTATTTATGATATAACATCGAAAATTTTGTAAAAAAACAGGCGAAGCCGGAAAAATTGTTGAAATTTCATTGTAACTGTGGTAAACGTTTTGCAATTTTCTGTGTTATGGGGGGGGGTCCAAATTTAGGATAATATGCAGAATTTCCCCTCCTAAGTTCTCATATGAAGAATTTCCCCCCTAGCAGTGAAAACACATTTTCAAGCAGAATGTTAACTGATTTTGGTGGCATTATTATTAGTATTGCTGGTGTCAGGAAATCGATGCCAATGTTTCTCGCCAGTGAAGTTTTGGAGTATATATGAATTTTATAGAATTTAAAGTTTTGTCAGTATTAATTAAGTTGTTCTGATCACTTTTAAAATAAATAAATAAATTTTGGTAAAGCAGTTAAAGTTGATGAAACTTAGGCAAAAGCTCATGATTAGTAAGATGAGATATATAACCTGATCAGATAAACTTTGCCAACACCTTTCCTTTATTCGCAAAATCCTTTTGTTAGTTTGTTTAATACATAAAATCAAATTCACAAAAAAATCAGGGTCAATTTTAATTCTGTTGAGCAAGACAAATCAGAATAATGTCTAAGTACTCAGAGGAAGAATTTTGCCCCTTAGTGTTAGGAGGGGAAATTCTGCATATGATCCCAAATTTATGGGGCGGGGGCGTTTTATGGGGGGGGAAACTTGAATGGGGGGAGGTCGTCGAGTGGGGGGCCCACCCCCCCCCCAGTAGAAATAAGCCATATTTATATACCACCAGGTCCGGTATAGAGTTGCGATCATGTATTACAGATCAGCGAGGGCTGCACTAAATCACCCTCTAGTGGTGGCTTAGACGCTTTTAAAGATAAGCTATTAGAATCCTATATTATATGTGTATATATATAGCTGGTTTCCTGCTAAATTTTTGGGGGGGAGGAAGTACGGGGTCTCAGTAAGTTTCAAAAAAATATATAGATGCCTACAATCAGGCCCGCAACCAGGAGCTAGAAAAGGGGGGGGGTGTGCAAGGTAAAATGCAACGGGCGGTCTGGGGGGCAGATCCCCCCATCAGTTGAAGAAATTTCTAATTTTTGCCCAAAAATGGTACATAGGATGTTAAATTTTTGAAAAAAGTAAATTATCGCGCCGACGGCGCGAAAATGTTTAAAAATAGCCGGTTTTGCCCTGAAAATAGCAAACATTCTCCATTTTGTCATCCCAAAGGGGGGGGGGGTCTAGACCCCTTGACCCCCCTGTTTGCGGCCTTGCATGCTATATATACGTATATGATGTGTATGACGTTTTTTCAGGTCTGTGTTTAATGGCAGTTTTATTGTCCGTACCGTGGTACAGTTTGGATGGTTTGGTGGAGTTTGTCAACGAAGCAGCTTCTTCTATTTACTCTGAAAGGCAGACTATTTGCGTGGGAACAGCTCAGACGACTTATCTTCGTTGTGGTTGTGGGAAAATTCGGCTTTCTGAGACGGAACAGCCTGGCGGCGCCGGACAACAGAATCTTACGTATCCGGATGTACTAGTGTGTGTAATGAGGTATGCCCTCACCACGGTTCCACGACACAAACAGAAACATTCTCGGCACGTCGTTGCTACAGTCAATATGATAACATCGTTCATCTGGTACTCGTTAAGATTTATCCCCAGGCCCTTACTTGTCGACGGGGTCACATTCGACTTGTTAGAAGACACGTTTACGTCAACTCCCGAGTTTCATCGCAACCTGCACGGTTATTGGCGTAAATTGCAAGACTACAGCGACTATTGGTCCACGCATGATTTCGGGAAGATCAAACAGAAACCTACGCATGCCCGTTTCCTTCAGTGTAATGCAGCGGGAGACTTGAGATCTGATATGCCATATCTTGACATGTATACGTTTTATCATTGTCTAGGACTTATAGTATCGTTTGAGCGCCTGCGACTTTGCTGTGAACAGAATATTGACGTTTCCAGCATTCTTAAGTGTTCTTGTGTCATTGCTCCTGGGCTTCTGTTCAAATTTTCTGCACTGAAATCTGGAGAAACAACATTGGGATTGATTCGCAAGCATTTAAGTCTCCAACTGAGAGACAGCAGTCATATTTGTGGTAGACACCTTCATATCTGTGGTTACTGCCAGAAGAAGGAAAGTTGCAAAGGACAGTACAAGGTGTGCTCTCAGTGTAAAAACCTCAATCTGCTGTGTCGTTTTTATTTCTGTTGTGATGATTGTAACCGTAAGGCTTGGCCATTGTATCACAAAATGTATCATGAATATTTGTGGCTCAGGTAAATGAATTTGTTTGTTGGTGAAGTGTATAATCCGTATGTATATATCGGATGAAAATTGTGTGTTAACATACCAATTCCAGCCTTCACGATACTGACTCGATAATAATATATAATATTTGTCATGATTTTCTTAGTGTATATATAGTGCTGGTATAGAACATACACTCGTTATCGTAAGTTAGGGGGGCCTATGAATTTCACTGATTGTTTGACATTGGAGGAAAAGCTAGGAATTGCGGCCTAACAATAGTATATATTAGGTTTGGTTCAACATGATTAAAAGTTAGGAAGAATTCCAGGAAGCGTAGCGCCATGTGGGGTCTTCGTTAGTTGGTGTTATCGGTACGAAACTCTACATGACACACATACAAGCTCCGCTTTGTACTGACCGTAGACTGTTTTATCGAAGAATGGGTGAAGATAGCTACAAATTATTTTAAGGCAGTTGTAAGCACATTCGGAACGAAGGAAGCGTCATCGAAAATCGGGTTTCATATTCGATTTCAGCACGACAGAGCGCTCATATAGGTACATTTCCGTAAAATCAGAGACACGCTTAGCTAGCTTTTCAGACTTAAATATAAAGGTTATGTATACACTTATTACCTCACAAATAGTGAGCTAGACACTAACCGGAAAAACAAACGCCACCAGACTTTACACAGTTTGATCCTACTAGAATCAACCTTTTGCCTAATTTAAAACTTTGAACTGAATTGACTAACGTCGGACAAAAAATAGCTCTCCGACTTTGGATCCGTGCAAGGCCGCACCCAGGGGGTGGGTTCTATGGGTCTAGCCCCCCTTGGATGTACAATATGGAACATTTTTCAATTTCTATAAAAAAATAGCTATTTCTTAAAAAGTTTCGCGTCTGTGGCGCGATAATTCACTTCTTGCAAGAAATAAATGTGCAATGTACTGATTTTTAGGCAAAAATGCAAATTTTCTTCAGCTTCCCCCACCCTTACGTATTACCTTGCACCCTCCCCTTTTCAAAATCCTGGGTGCGGGCCTGGATCCGTGATATTTCAAAAATTCTGCGGACTGCGCCCTCAAACCCACGCCTGCTTTCTTACTTGTTGCTGACTTTTGCGATAACTTGCGGTTTGGCCTGTGCATGTAACACGGCGTTGAAGTATCTGTAGGTGGAATAACTCCATCCTCATGCTTATTTTTTGTTTACTAATGTACTTTTCTGTGTATTTTACTAACTTGTTCACCGTATGGTTATGTTGTTTTATTACAAATAAAGTGTTTCGTATTTTGATTTCAAAGTACCATGTCGTTCCAGCCAATAATTGTTGTTATAGAGCGGCCAAGCGCCAGTTGGCGGCCGGCCGACCGGTGATCGTTTTAGGTGTAGACCGCGTCGGCAGCCAGCTGGTTAGAGGTGCGTTCATAGTCGCGAACGCAGACATGCGCGCGTCGGCGCCAATGAACGTAACATGCCGTTTTAATCACTTAAAAATAATTGTAGCGTATTAATACTCATGAACGCATTCAGATGCTTACATACGCGAGTCGACGCGGGTCTGCTTTCGCCTGGAACTATGAATGCGCCGTAACACTCATTGCGTTAGCTTCCTTCCCCCCCCCCTCTACGACACGTGAGGGGGGTCCTCCAGTTTGTAGTCAGCGTACGCTTTCTTGTAAGCTGGTCTTAATAGAGGCTAAGGTTGTCGGGTTTCTGAGTTAATGGTTAATCTGCAGTTGGTAATTTGAAATAAGAGTATGAAGCTACTCACTGTTTTGTACAAAGCTCGCTATCGTATTGTTGCGTCTTTGGGAACACCCAAGTGAAATAGGCACCTACATACGTGCAGGCACTTCACTTGGGAAGGTTTTATGGTATATATATATACTATTATTACTATACTCGTCAACTAGTACCAGACATGTGCGGGACGGGGATTTCTTGGGTGTGTGAAAAAACGGATTTTTGGGACGGATCCCTCGGGGGGTGGGGGGGGGGTTGAGCTCCAGGGGTTGGGGTGAACCCCCCCCCCCAAGCACATGTATGACTAGTACTAGCAAACTTCTATGGTTTCGGCTACAGTTAACAAACATGTTTGACCTGACAAACAACATGATCCTGTGCAAGATGAACGGCTAAATTAAATTAGCTAAAATTTTACGCAATAGAAGAAGACCAAGAAGGTTTACTTCGGAAAGACTGGTAAATTACGCACAAAGTAGAATACTGGGAAATCGAAAACCATATCGTTAGTGTAGTATATAAACGTATATAGATTGTTAAGTTAGAAAAACCTACGGACTAACTTAGGTTCGTACTTACAGATAAATGAGGAAGGAGGTGAGGAGAAGCCACTTGTCTGGCAACGAGACTATGTGAGGCCTCTACATACCCTTTAGAAATCTTGGCAAGAAATTTGTAAAAATAGTGCGAGTGAAGATTGCAAGATTTGCTACATTTCCCACATTGCCTGGGAGAGAATTTCAAATATTTACGATACGGTTGCTAAAAAGATTGTGAGTCTATTATATAAACTGGGACGTATTTAAATACCATGCCCTCTAAGATTCGGTTGGTTAGCAAACTCTTAGAAGTCAGCATAATTTATCTCTATCAGACTGTTATAATGTGGTACGCCAATTTAAAGTCTGATTTGCTTCGTCTGCTTTCTAACGGTTCAAGGTTTAATTCTCTCAGTCGTCGTTTGTAAGCTAGGTTATGTAATCCGAGGATCCGTTTGGTAACACGAATTTGCACATTTTCACTCAGGAAACATCTTTCAACAGAAAGGGGGGGCCATTCAAGTGTATAAATAACAGTGATGTGGATCTGATCTGCAAAGTCGATCCGATTCGGAGGTTGGATGGGATCGGATCGGATCGGTAGGTCTGTTGGATCGGTTCTGATCGGATTGCTCGACGCTGTCCGATCGGCGATTCGACTTGATGTTTCAAACGCCACATAAATTAATGCCGATCTCTTGCATTTCAGCTGGTATTGTTAGGTTAACATAGAACATTGGGTTAAGGTTCTTTTTCAGATGACGACAAAAAAATTCTCTTAGATTTCTTGCTGAATTCAGTTTTGATTTTTCAAAGTGTAATTAATTTTCAAAATATATATAGTAAAAAACTAGCGGAGTTTCCAGTATTTTCAACAAAAGTAACTTTAGTAGCTTTTACCGGTCTTTGGAACAGTAAAAATTACAGGAGTTTCCTGTAGAAAATACTAAGCAGACCTGTAGTTGTTATTACAGGAATTTCCTGTAGAAAATACAAAAGCAACCTGTAGTTCTGCTCGACTTTTTTTACAATCCTATATCAGATACCAAACCTGTATTTTTTACAATACAAAACCTGTAAATTTTACTGGAGCGACCTGTTATTTCAGATGGGGGGGCCAGGTGTGGGGGACGGCCGCTCCCAAAAAATTTTCGGCAGGGAGCGGTCTATGCAAGAAAATCACCCACTGGGTGTTGGAAGACTGAAAATTTGAAAAAATTGAAAAATTGCAGTCTTCAAAAATTAATCCCACTGTCGACCTTATATACAAAATTTGGGTCTTTTCCAGATTACCCCCCCACCACTCACAGTTCTTAAAACTGGACCAAATGAGCTGAAATTTGGTGTGGGTATGTTTTCGACCACGCTGATTTCAACTATCGCAAAATTTTTCGATTTCGCGAAATTCAATTTTTTTGATTTTTTTCGAGTTCTAATGGGGGACCAAGGGTAACCGAAAAATTTTTTGTCTTTGATTTTGCTGAAACGTTGTATATAGGGTTTTCTGGGTGGCACAACACGAATCTGAAGTCCGTTTTTCGATTCAGCTTTTCGCTAGCTTGATATAAGCTAAAGTTGTAAGCTTAAGTCGTAAGTTTATGCTGAGCTAACAAAAAGCTGAATCGAAAAACGGACTTCAGATTCGTGTTCAGCGACCCAGAAAACCCCTATATACACCTTTTCAGCAAAATCGTAGACAATAAATTTTTCGGTCACCCTTGGCCCCCCCTTAGAAATCGAAAGAAATCGAATTTCGCGAAATCAAAAAATTTTGCGATATTTGTACTCAGCATGGTAGAAAACATACCCACACCAAATTTCAGCTCATTTGGTCGAGTTTTAAGATCTTTGAGTGGTGGGGGGGGTAATCTGGAAAAGACCCCAAAATTTGCGTCATCAGCGTATCGAGTACTTTCCTGTGAGCAAACGTGTAAACCAGTGAAAACTACAGGTTTCATTTTTTGTACTGAATACTGGTCTAACTTGTAATCAATTCTACCAAAGTATGTCCGGTAAACACTACCAACGATGACCTGTAGAAATTACAAGACTCAACCAGTATTTTCTACAAAAGCTTTTGTACTTATCGTCTACAAAAGTGAATCCTGTATTTTCTACAGGAATATTTCTAAAAGTGTTTGCTTAAAAAGAGCTTAATAATATTTTGTACAAGGATGCATTTGTGAATACTAGCAATAAATGGAGAAGTTAAAATTAAATTAGTGTGTTAAGACGTTTCTGAAAATGCTGAATTTAGAAAAAGTTAACCTTAGCTTTTTTAAGATACCAATTCGGATCGCCGGATCCGATCGGATCGGCGGATCCAGGAGCTGCATCGGAAGGGATCGGATCGACTAATGTTCTTGCTGGATCGGATCGGTTAGTTTTTTAGCTGCCGACCCGATCCGATCCACATCACTAGTAAATAAACCTAATGTAGGAGTACTTTTTTCATTTGCGAGATGTATGTAAGCAGCAGCATACCCCCATTCACGTGCTCTCAGTTGTTGAAATTTCGCCACGATATTGCCCAGTAACCAAAGTAGACTCACTCAAAATTTTTTAACATTAAACAATCTATCTGAATTGTACATGAATAAATCCGATAATGCAAGCGCCACCTTAATATGAGCTACAGACACGGTCATATAAGTTAGCAGTGTTCATTCGCTGACCACTCTACTGAAGACATCATAAAACAACTACAATATCACAATACCATAATCTATCAGTGGCATAACGTTTCAGCCTAATGTCTCCGGACTCGGATACTTGTTGCGTCAATAATTGCAGTCGTGGCGTTATCGGTTATCTGAATGTAGCATCTGTGCCAGCAGTGGCATAACGTGTCAACCTAGTGTCTTCAGACTCGGATACATGTTGCGTCAGTAATTACAACCGCAGCATAATTGAAACGCAGAATGTTGTATCTGTGCCACTGTGCCAGTTGTGGCACAGCGTGTCAACCGGGGTTCCGCGGCAAGGATACAAGCTGCGTCAGTAATTACAACCGCGGCGACGTGTCTGATTACTGTGCCCGGACTCAGATAAATGTTGCGTCGCTAATTGCATGATTGATTAGCTGAGTGTAGCATCCGTGTCAGCAGTGGCACAACGCTTCAGCCTAGTGTGCCTGGACACGGATACACGTTGCGTCAGTAATTACAATTGTAGCTTGACTGGTTAGTTGAATGTAGTATCTGTGCCAGCTGTGGCACAACGTGTCAGCCTAGTGTCCTCAAACTCGGATACATGCTGCGTCAGTAATTACAACCGCAGCGACGTGTCTGTCTAGATTCTAGCGTCCCCGGACTCGTATACACGTTGCGTCAGTAATTGCAATCGTGGCGTGATTGGTTAAAGGAATGGAGCATCTGTGCTAGCCGTGGCACAACGCGTCAACCGAGTGTTCCTGGACACGGATGCGTGTTGCTTCAGTAATTGCAACCTTAGCGGGATTGGTATGCGGACTGTAGTATCTGTGCCAGCTGTGGCTCAACGTGTCAGCCGACTGTTCCCGGACACGGATACATGTTGCGTCAGTAGTTATTTACAACCACAGCGACGTGTCTGATTACTGTCCCTGGACTCGGATACATGTTTCGTCTTTAATTGCAACCATGGCGTGGTTGATTAGCAGAATGTAGCATCCGCCCCAGCAGTGGCACAACGTTTCAGCCGAGTCCGCCGAATCGGATACACGTTGCGCCAACAATTACAATCGTAGCGTGACTGGTTAGCGGAATGGAGCATCTGTGCCAGCTGTGGCACAACGCGTCAACCGAGTGTTCCTGGACACGGATGCGTGTTGCTTTTGTAATTGCAACTTTAGCGTGATTGTTATGCGGGATGTAGTATCTGTGCCAGCTGTGGCACAACGTGTCAGCCTAGTGCCCTCGCACTCGGATGCATGCTGCGTCAGTAATTACAACCGCAGCTATGTGTCTGTCTAGTGTCCCCGGACTCGGATACGCGTTGCGTCAGTAATTGCAATCGTGGCGTGATTGGTTAGCGGAATGGAGCATCTGTGCCAGCTGTGGCACAACGCGTCAACCGAGTGTTCCTGGACACGGATGCGTGTTGCTTCAGTAATTGCAACCTTAGCGTGATTGTTATGCAGAATGTAGTATCTGTGCCAGCTGTGGCACAATGTGCCCTCGCACTCGGATGCGTGTTGCTGCAGTAATTGCAACCGCAGCGATGTGTCTGTCTAGTGTCCCCGGACGCGGATACGCGTTGCGTCAGTAATTGCAATCGTGGCGTGATTGGTTAGCGAAATGGAGCATCTGTGCCAGCTGTGACACAACGCGTCAACCGAGTGTTCCTGGACACGGATGCGTGTTGCTGCAGTAATTGCAACCGCAGCGATGTGTCTGTCTAGTGTCCCCGGACGCGGATACGCGTTGCGTCAGTAATTGCAATCGTGGCGTGATTGGTTAGAGAAATGGAGCATCTGTGCCAGCTGTGGCACAACGTGTCAACCGACTGTTCCCTGACACGGATACATGTTGCGTCAGTAGTTATTTACAACCACAGCGACGTGTCTGATTACTGTCCCTGGACTCGGATACATGTTTCGTCTCTAATTGCAACCATGGCGTGATTGATTAGCAGAATGTAGCGTCCGCCCCAGCAGTGGCACAACGTTTCAGCCTAGAGTCCGCCGAATCGGATACACGTTGCGCCAACAATTACAATCGTAGCGTGATTGTTATGCGGAATGTAGTATCTGTGCCAGCTGTGGCACAACGTGTCAGCCTAGTGCCCTCGGACTCGGATGCATGCTGCTTCAGTAATTACAACCGCAGCGATGTGTCTGTCTAGTGTCCCCGGACTGGGATACACGTTGGGTCAGTAATTGCAATCGTGGCGTGATTGGTTAGCGGAGTGGAGCATCTGTGCCAGCTGTGACACAACGCGTCAAACGAGTGTTCCTGGACACGGATGCGTGTTGCTTCAGTAATTGCAACCTTAGCGTGATTGTTATGCGGAATGTAGAATCTGTGCCAGCTGTGGCACAACGTGTCAGCCTAGTGCCCTCGAGCTCGGATACATGCAGCGTCAGTAATCACAACCGCAGCGACGTGTCTGTCTAGTTTCTAGCGTCCCCGTACTCGGATACACGTTGCGTCAGTAATTACAATCGTAGCTTGATTGGTTAGTTGAATCAAGTGTTAATAATAGCAAGAGTACGACACCGTACCCTTGCTAGTGATTGGTGTGGCTGTGGCACAACGTGTCCGGCCCAACAACGTGCCCCAGCTGTACGTGCCCCAGTAATTGCAATCGTGGCGTGATTGGTTAGCGGAATGTAGTATCTGTGCCAGCTGTGGCACAACGTGTCAGCCTAGTGCCCTCGGACTCGGATGCATGCTGCGTCAGTAATTACAACCGCAGCGAAGTGTCTGTCTAGTGTCCCCGGACTGGGATACACGTTGCGTCAGTAATTGCAATCGTGGCGTGATTGGTTAGCGGAGTGGAGCATCTGTGCCAGCTGTGGCACAACGCGTCATACGAGTGTCCCTGGACACGGATGCGTGTTGCTTCAGTAATTGCAACCTTAGCGTGATTGTTATGCGGAATGTAGTATCTGTGCCAGCTGTGGCACAACGTGTCAGCCTAGTGCCCTCGGACTCGTATACATGCTGCGTGAGTAATTACAACCGCATCGATGTGTCTGTCTAGTGTCCCCGGACTCGTATACGCTTTGCGTCAGTATTTGCACTCGTGGCTTGCTTTTTTTTAGTATTGGAGCATCTGTGCCAGCTGTGGCACAACGCGTCAACCGAGTGTTTCTGGACACGGATGCGTGTTGCTTCAGTAATTGCAACCTTAGCGTGATTGTTATGCGGAATGTAGTATCTGTGCCAGCTGTGGCACAACGTGTCAGCCTAGTGCCATCGCGCTCGGATATATGCTGCGTCAGTAATTACAACCGCAGCGACGTGTTTGTCTAGTTTCTAGCGTCCCCGGACTCGGATACACGTTGCGTCAGTAATTACAATCGTAGCTTAATTGGTTAGTTGAATCAAGAGCTAATAATAGCAAGAGTACGACACCGTACCCTTGCTAGTGTAATTGCCCTGTCATATGCTCGGAACATTAAGGCCGAAATCTCGGGGGGGGGTCACGGTTAACACAGTTAACCTTGTGTTTATATGCGTTCGAACTAAAACGCATTTGATTGGCTAATCCCCTACCTTATGTCAACATTACGTGTATAAGGTGACCCCCCCCCGAGATCTCGGGGGGCTCAGCTTAACGTTGTTGAGCGTGTGTTTATATGCGTTTGAACTGAAATGTATTTGATTGGTTACTTAGCTATCGTAACCCTTATCAGTGCATTTCAATAGCAGCAGCTAAGCAGCCAATCAAATGCATTTCAGTTCAAACGCAACAAAAACACACGCTTAACAACGTTAAGCTGAGCCCCCCCCCGAGATCACGGGGGGGTCACCTTATACACGTAATTTTGATATAAGGTAGGGGATTAGCCAATCAGATGCGTTCTAGTTCAAACGCATATAAACACATGGTTAACTGTGTTAACCGTGACCCCCCCCCGAGATTTGGGCCTTAATGTTACGAGCATCTGATAGGCCAATTGCACTAGGAAGAGTCCCGTGTCATACTCTTCCTATCATCTACTCTTGGTTGAATGTAGTATCTGTGCCAGCTGTGGCACAACGTGTCAGCCTAGTGCCCTCGGACTCGGATACATGCTGCGTCAGTAATTACAACCGCAGCGATGTGTCAGTCTAGTGTCCCCGGACTCGGATACACGTTGCATCAGTAATCGCAATCGTGGCATGATTGGTTAGCGAAATGGAGCATCTGTGCCGGCTGTGGCACAACGCGCCAACCGAGTGTTCCTGGACACGGATGCGTGTTGCTTCAGTAATTGCAACCTTAGCGTGATTGTTATGCGGTATGTAGTATCTGTGCCAGATGTGGCACAACGTGTCAACAACCACAGCGACGTGTCTGATTACTGTCCCTGGACTCTGATACATGTTTCGTCTCTAATTGCAACCATGGCGTGATTGATTAGCAGAATGTAGCGTCCGCCCCCGCAGTGGCACAACGTTTCAGCCTAGAGTCCGCCAAATCGGATACACGTTGCGCCAACAATTACAATCGTAGCGTCATTGGTTAGCGGAATGGAGCATCTGTGCCAGCTGTGGCACAACGCGTCAACCGAGTGTTCCTGGACACGGATGCGTGTTGCTGCAGTAATTGCAACCTTAGCGTGATTGTTATGCAGAATGTAGTATCTGTGCCAGCTGTGGCACAACGTGTGAGGCTAGTGCCCTCGGACTAGGATGCATGCTGCGTCAGTAATTGCAACCGCAGCGATGTATCTGTCTAGTGTCCCCAGACTCGGATACGCGTTGCGTCAGTAATTGCAATCGTGGCGTGATTGGTTAGCGAAATGGAGCATCTGTGCCAGCTGTGGCACAACGCGTCAACCGAGTGTTCCTGGATACGGATGCGTGTTGCTTCAGTAATTGCAACCTTAGCGTGATTGTGATGCAGAATGTAGTGTCTGTGCCAGCTGTGGCACAACGTGTCAGCCGACTGTTCCCGGACACGGATACATGTTGCGTCAGTAGTTATTTACAACCACTTCGACGTGTCTGATTACTGTCCATGGACTCGGATACATGTTTCGTCTCTAACTGCAACCATGGCGTGATTGATTACCAGAATGTAGCATCCGCGCCAGCAGTGGCACAACGTTTCACCCTAGAGTCCGCCGAATCGGATACACGTTGCGCCAACAATTACAATCGTAGTGTGATTGGTTAGCGGAATGGAGCATCTGTGCCAGCTGTGGCACAACGTTTCACCCTAGAGTCCGCCGAATCGGATACACGTTGCGCCAACAATTACAATCGTAGTGTGATTGGTTAGCGGAATGGAGCATCTGTGCCAGCTGTGGCACAACGCGTCAGCCGAGTGTTCCTGGACACGGATGGGTGTTGCTGCAGTAATTGCAACCGCAGCGATGTGTCTGTCTAGTGTCCCCGGACGCGGATACGCGTTGTGTCAGTAATTGCAATCGTGGCGTGATTGGTTAGCGAAATGGAGCATCTGTGCCAGCTGTGGCACAACGCGTCAACCGAGTGTTCCTGGACACGGATGCATGTTGCTTCAGTAATTGCAACATTAGCGTGATTGTTATGCAGAATGTAGTATCTGTGCCAGCTGTGGCACAACGTGTCAGCCGACTGTTTCCGGACACGGATACATGTTGCGTCAGTAGTTATTTACAACCACAGCGACGTGTCTGATTACTGTCCATGGACTCGGATACATGTGTCGTCTCTAATTGCAACCATGGCGTGATTGATTAGCAGAATGTAGCATCCGCGCCAGCAGTGGCACAACGTTTCAGCCTAGAGTCCGCCGAATCGGATACACGTTGCGCCAACAATTACAATCGTAGTGTGATTGGTTAGCGGAATGGAGCATCTGTGCCAGCTGTGGCACAACGCGTCAGCCGAGTGTTCCTGGACACGGATGGGTGTTGCTGCAGTAATTGCAACCGCAGCGATGTGTCTGTCTAGTGTCCCCGGACGCGGATACGCGTTGTGTCAGTAATTGCAATCGTGGCGTGATTGGTTAGCGAAATGGAGCATCTGTGCCAGCTGTGGCACAACGCGTCAACCGAGTGTTCCTGGACACGGATGCGTGTTGCTTCAGTAATTGGAACATTAGCGTGATTGTTATGCAGAATGTAGTATCTGTGCCAGCTGTGGCACAACGTGTCAGCCGACTGTTTCCGGACACGGATACATGTTGCGTCAGTAGTTATTTACAACCACAGCGACGTGTCTGATTACTGTCCATGGACTCGGATACATGTGTCGTCTCTAATTGCAACCATGGCGTGATTGATTAGCAGAATGTAGCATCCGCGCCAGCAGTGGCACAACGTTTCAGCCTAGAGTCCGCCGAATCGGATACACGTTGCGCCAACAATTACAATCGTAGTGTGATTGGTTAGCGGAATGGAGCATCTGTGCCAGCTGTGGCACAACGCGTCAGCCGAGTGTTCCTGGACACGGATGCGTGTTGCTGCAGTAATTGCAACCGCAGCGATGTGTCTGTCTAGTGTCCCCGGACGCGGATACGCGTTGCGCCAGTAATTGCAATCGTGGCGTGATTGGTTAGCGAAATGGAGCATCTGTTCCAGCTGTGGCACAACGCGTCAACCGAGTGTTCCTGGACACGGATGCGTGCTGCTTTTGTAATTGCAACTTTAGCGTGATTGTTATGCAGAATGTAGTATCTGTGCCAGCTGTGGCACAACGTGTCAACCGACTGTTCTCGGACACGGATACATGTTGCGTCAGTAGTTATTTACAACCACATCGCCGTGTCTGATCACTGTCCCTGGACTCGGATACATGTTTCGTCTGTAATTGCAACCATGGCGTGATTAATGAGCATCCGCCCGCGATTGCGCCAACAATTACAATTGTAGCGTGATTGCTATGCGGAATGTGGTATCTGTGCCAGCTGTGGCACAACGTGTCAGCCTAGTGCCCTCGGACTCGGATGCATGCTGCGTCAGTAATTACAACCGCGGCAATATGTCTGTCTAGTGTCCCCGGACTGGGATACACGTTGCATCAGTAATTGCAATCGTGGCGTGATTGGTTAGCGGAGTGGAGCATCTGTGCCAGCTGTGGCACAACGCGTCATACGAGTGTCCCTGGACACGGATGCGTGTTGCTTCAGTAATTGCAACCTTAGCGTGATTGCTATGCGGAATGTAGTATCTGTGCCAGCTGTGGCACAACGTGTCAGCCTAGTTCCCTCGGACTCGGATACATGCTGCGTGAGTAATTAGAACCGCAGCGATGTGTCTGTCTAGTGTCCCCGGACTGGGATACACGTTGCGTCAGTAATTGCAATCGTGGCGTGATTGTTTACCGGAGTGGAGCATGTGTGCCAGCTGTGGCACAACGCGTCAAACGAGTGTTCCTGGACACGGATGCGTGTTGCTTCAGTAAATGGAACCTTAGCGTGATTGTTATGCAGAATGTAGTATCTGTGCCAGCTGTGGCACAACGTGCCAGCCTAGTGCCCTCGGACTCGGATACATGCTGCGTCAGTAATTACAACCGCAGCGATGTGTCTGTCTAGTTTCTAGCGTCCCCGGACTCGGATACACGTTGCGTCAGTAATTACAATCGTAGCTTGATTGGTTAGTTGAATCAAGAGTTAATAATAGCAAGAGTATGACACCGTACCCTTGCTAGTGATTGGTGTGGCTGTGGCACAACGTGTCCGGCACAACAACGTGCCCCAGCTGTGGCACAACGTGTCAGCCTAGTGCCCTCGGACTCGGATGCATGCTGCGTCAGTAATTGCAACCGCAGCGATGTATCTGTCTATTGTCCCCGGACGCGGATACGCGTTGCGCCAGTAATTGCAATCGTGGCGTGATTGGTTAGCGAAATGGAGCATCTGTTCCAGCTGTGGCACAACGCGTCAACCGAGTGTTCCTGGACACGGATGCGTGCTGCTTTTGTAATTGCAACTTTAGCGTGATTGTTATGCAGAATGTAGTATCTGTGCCAGCTGTGGCACAACGTGTCAACCGACTGTTCTCGGACACGGATACATGTTGCGTCAGTAGTTATTTACAACCACATCGCCGTGTCTGATCACTGTCCCTGGACTCGGATACATGTTTCGTCTGTAATTGCAACCATGGCGTGATTAATGAGCATCCGCCCGCGATTGCGCCAACAATTACAATTGTAGCGTGATTGCTATGCGGAATGTGGTATCTGTGCCAGCTGTGGCACAACGTGTCAGCCTAGTGCCCTCGGACTCGGATGCATGCTGCGTCAGTAATTACAACCGCGGCAATATGTCTGTCTAGTGTCCCCGGACTGGGATACACGTTGCATCAGTAATTGCAATCGTGGCGTGATTGGTTAGCGGAGTGGAGCATCTGTGCCAGCTGTGGCACAACGCGTCATACGAGTGTCCCTGGACACGGATGCGTGTTGCTTCAGTAATTGCAACCTTAGCGTGATTGCTATGCGGAATGTAGTATCTGTGCCAGCTGTGGCACAACGTGTCAGCCTAGTTCCCTCGGACTCGGATACATGCTGCGTGAGTAATTAGAACCGCAGCGATGTGTCTGTCTAGTGTCCCCGGACTGGGATACACGTTGCGTCAGTAATTGCAATCGTGGCGTGATTGTTTACCGGAGTGGAGCATGTGTGCCAGCTGTGGCACAACGCGTCAAACGAGTGTTCCTGGACACGGATGCGTGTTGCTTCAGTAAATGGAACCTTAGCGTGATTGTTATGCAGAATGTAGTATCTGTGCCAGCTGTGGCACAATGTGCCAGCCTAGTGCCCTCGGACTCGGATACATGCTGCGTCAGTAATTACAACCGCAGCGATGTGTCTGTCTAGTTTCTAGCGTCCCCGGACTCGGATACACGTTGCGTCAGTAATTACAATCGTAGCTTGATTGGTTAGTTGAATCAAGAGTTAATAATAGCAAGAGTATGACACCGTACCCTTGCTAGTGATTGGTGTGGCTGTGGCACAACGTGTCCGGCACAACAACGTGCCCCAGCTGTGGCACAACGTGTCAGCCTAGTGCCCTCGGACTCGGATGCATGCTGCGTCAGTAATTGCAACCGCAGCGATGTATCTGTCTATTGTCCCCGGACGCGGATACGCGTTGCGTCAGTAATTACAATCGTAGCTTGATTGGTTAGTTGAATCAAGAGTTAATAATAGCAAGAGTATGACACCGTACCCTTGCTAGTGATTGTTGTGGCTGTGGCACAACGTGTCCGGCACAACAACGTGCCCCAGCTGTGGCACAACGTGTCAGCCTAGTGCCCTCGGACTCGGATGCATGCTGCGTCAGTAATTGCAACCGCAGCGATGTGTCTGTCTAGTGTCCCCGGACGCGGATACGCGTAGCGTCAGTAATTGCAATCGTGGCGTGATTGGTTGGCGAAATGGAGCATCTGTGCCAGCTGTGGCACAACGCGTCAACCGAGTGTTCCTGGACACGGATGCGTGTTGCTTCAGTAATTGCAACATTTGCGTGATTGTTATGCAGAATGTAGTATCTGTGCCTGCTGTGGCACAACGTGTCAGCCGACTGTTTCCGGACACGGATACATGTTGCGTCAGTAGTTATTTACAACCACAGCGACGTGTCTGATTACTGTCCATGGACTCGGATACGTGTTTCGTCTCTAATTGCAACCATGACGTGATTGATTAGCAGAATGTAGCATCCGCGCCAGCAGTGGCACAACGTTTCAGTCTAGAGTCCGCCGAATCAGATACACGTTGCGCCAACAATTACAATCGTAGCGCGACTGGTTAGCGGAATGGAGCATCTGTGCCAGCTGTGGCACAACGCGTCAACCGAGTGTTCCTGGACACGGATGCGTGCTGCTTTTGTAATTGCAACTTTAGCGTGATTGTTATGCGGAATGTAGTATCTGTGCCAGCTGTGGCACAACGTGTCAACCGACTGTTCTCGGACACGGATACATGTTGCGTCATTAGTTATTTACAACCACAGCGACGTGCCTGATTACTGTCCCTGGACTCGGATACATGTTTCGTCTGTAATTGCAACCATGGCGAGATTGATGAGCATCCGCCCGCGATTGCGCCAACAATTACAATCGTAGCGTGGTTGCTATGCGGAATGTGGTATCTGTGCCAGCTGTGGCACAACGTGTCAGCCTAGTGCCCTCGGACTCGGATGCATGTTGCGTCAGTAATTACAACCGCAGGATGTGTCTGTCTAGTGTCCCCGGACTGGGATACACGTTGCGTCAGTAATTGCAATCGTGGCGTGATTGGTTAGCGGAGTGGAGCATCTGTGCCAGCTGTGGCACAACGCGTCATACGAGTGTCCCTGGACACGGATGCGTGTTGCTTCAGTAATTGCAACCTTAGCGTGATTGTTATGCGGAATGTAGTATCTGTGCCAGCTGTGGCACAACGTGTCAGCCTAGTGCCCTCGGACTCGGATACATGCTGCGTGAGTAATTACAACCGCAGCGATGTGTCTGTCTAGTGTCCCCGGACTGGGATACACGTTGCGTCAGTAATCGCAATCGTGGCGTGATTGGTTAGCGGAGTGGAGCATCTGTGCCAGCTGTGGCACAACGCGTCAAACGAGTGTTCCTGGACACGGATGCGTGTTGCTTCAGTAATTGCAACCTTAGCGTGATTGTTATGCAGAATGTAGTATCTGTGCCAGCTGTGGCACAACGTGTCAGCCTAGTGCCCTCGGACTCGGATACATGCTGCGTCAGTAATTACAACCGCAGCGATGTGTCTGTCTAGTGCCCCCGCACTCGGATACGCGTTGCGTCAGTAGTTGCAATCGTGGCGTGATTGGTTAGCGAAATGGAGCATCTGTGCCAGCTGTGGCACAACGCGTCAACCGAGTGTTCCTGGACACGGATGCGTGTTGCTTCAGTAATTGCAACCTTAGCGTGATTGTTATGCGGAATGTAGTATCTGTGCCAGCTGTGGCACAACGTGCCAGCCTAGTGCCCTCGGACTCGGATACATGCTGCGTCAGTAATTACAACCGCAGCGATGTGTCTGTCTAGTGTCCCCGGACTGGGATACACGTTGCGTCAGTAATTGCAATCGTGGCGTGATTGGTTAGCGGAGTGGAGCATCTGTGGCAGCTGTGACACAACGCGTCAATCGAGTGTTCCTGGACACGGATGCGTGTTGCTTCAGTAATTGCAACCTTAGCGTGATTGTTATGCGGAATGTAGTATCTGTGCCAGCTGTGGCACAACGTGTCAGCCTAGTGCCATCGAGCTCGGATACATGCTGCGTCAGTAATTACAACCGCAGCGACGTGTCTGTCTAGTTTCTAGCGTCCCCGGACTCGGATACACGTTGCGTCAGTAATTACAATCTTAGCTTGATTGGTTAGTTGAATCAAGAGTTAATAATAGCAAGAGTACGACACCGTACCCTTGCTAGTGTAATTGCCCTGTCATATGCTCGGAACATTAAGGCCGAAATCTGGGGGGGGGGGGGGGGTCGCGGTTAACACAGTTAACCATGTGGTTTTATGCGTTTGTACTAAAACGCATTTGATTGGCTAATCCCCTACCTTATGTCAAAATTACGTGTATAAGGCGACCCCCCCTCGAGATCTGGGGGGGCTCAGCTTAACGTTGTTAAGCGTGTGTTTATATGCGTTTGAACTGAAATGCATTTGATTGGTTACTTAGCTATCGTAACCCTTACCAGTGCATTTCAATAGCAGCAGCTACGCAGCCAATCAAATGCATTTCAGTTCAAACGCATATAAACACACGCTTAACAACGTTAAGCTGAGCCCCCCCCCCCCGAGATCTCGGGGGGGGTCTCCTTATACACGTTATTTTGACATAAGGTAGGGGATTAGCCAATCAGATGCGTTCTAGTTCAAACGCATATAAACACATGGTTAACTGTGTTAACCGTGACCCCCCCCCCGAGATTTCGGCCTTAATGTTACGAGCATCTGATAGGCCAATTACACTAGGAAGAGTCCCGTGTCATACTCTTCCTATCATCTACTCTTGGTTGAATGTAGTATCTGTGCCAGCTGTGGCACAACGTGTCAGCCTAGTGCCCTTTTACTCGGATACATGCTGCGTCAGTAATTACAACCGCAGCGATGTGTCAGTCTAGTGTCCCCGGACTCGGATACACGTTGCGTCAATAATCGCAATCGTGGCATGATTGGTTAGCGAAATGGAGCATCTGTGCCTGCTGTGGCACAACGGGTCAACCGAGTGTGCCTGGACACGGATGCGTGTTGCTTCAGTAATTGCAACCTTAGCGTGATTGTTATGCAGAATGTAGTATCTGTGCCAGCTGTGGCACAACGTGTCAGCCTAGTGCCCTCGGACTCGGATACATGCTGCGTCAGTAATTACAACCGCAGCGATGTTTCTGTCTAGTGTCCCCGGACTCGGATACACGTTGCGTCAGTAATTGCAATCGTGGCGTGATTGGTTAGCAGAATGGAGCATCTGTGCCAGCTGTGGCACAACGCGCCAACCGAGTGTTCCCGTACACGGATACATGTTGCGTCTGTAGTTATTTACAACCACAGCGACGTGTCTGATTACTGTCACTGGACTCTGATACATGTTTCGTCTCTAATTGCAACCATGACGTGATTGATTAGCTGAATGTAGCATCCGTCCCAGCAGTGGCACAACGTTTCAGCCTAGAGTCCCCGGAATCGGATACATGCTGCGTCAGTAATTATAATCGAAGCTTGATTGGTTAGCTGAATGCAGCATCTGTGTCAGCTGTGGCTCAACGTGTCACCCGAGTGTTCCCGGACACGGATACGTGTTGCGACAGTAATTGCAACCTCAGCGTGATTGGTATGCGGAATGTAGAAGCTGTGCTAGCTGTAGCACAACGTGTTCTGAGAAATTTACTTTAATAAAGGAATGTTTCCTTCCAGAGGCAATGTACCTAGCGCAAGAGACTAACACCATAAAAGTAGTACTAAGAGGTCTGCACAGGGATAGAGCTAACGTTGATAGAAAAAACTAAGTAAATTCTTCGTAGTCTGCACTTGAGTTATTTTTTGTATTGGAAAGCAAGTCATGAACCGACTGTTCCGTAAACTTTAGCTCAGAGAAAGGAAAATTTTGCTGTTTCGTAGTGCAAGGAATATCGTGGGTGACCGTTGTCTTCAGTGAAAACAGATTTAAAGAAATCACAGAAAAATTTGGGAATTTAAGAGATCGGTGGTGGTAACGTATTATGAGAAATTTACTTTAATAAAGGAATGTTTCCTTAGCATTTTAAATTTCAGTTTAGAAAACGCCATAATTGTGTTTTATTTTCTGAATTTGCAACTTTAGTCACCTAGCATCGGGTGCGTGTTGCTTCAGTAATTACAGCCGTGCGGGATTGGTCAGATGAATGTGGTATCTGTGGGTCGATTCACAAGAAGTACTTAAACGGCTTAACTTAAACGAAGTGGTTTTTGTGAATCCGATTTCTACTTAAACGGCTTAAACGACTTAAACGACTTAACTGAAGTCGTTTAACTAGACTCCCTTTCACAAGAAACCAGCTACTTAAACTTTAAGTAAAGTGGCGTTTCACAAATACAGGTCTACTTAAACTCTCAGCGACTTAAACTTTAAGCCGTTTAAGTAGAACTGCTTTCATAAAAACTACTTAGTTTAAGTAGTTTAAGTAGACCGCTTAAATGCAGTTCAAAATCAGTCATTTCTAAGCTCCGTGGATTTACGGGGCTTAAACGACTGAAACGAAAGAATGCGCATTTGAATGGCCATTTTAAAAGCTTCATAACTTACGCAATTTTGGGAGTTGAAAAGTTGTTCTTATATCGTTCGAAAGCTCTGAACGAAGACTTTAATTCTACAATACCGGTACAAGCGTAACTATTTTTTAAAATTTCCGTCAATACTTTAAATACTAAATTTTTTGTCTAAATTTAGATTGTACCAGCTTCTAAATGAAAAAGAAGCCTTCTAAATGAAGAAATCAAAGCGCGATTTGCTTGAAAATGTTGTCCGAATTGAAAACCAATGGTTTTTTACACAATTAACAAGCTGACTTGCATAAGATGATTTAGAATCAATGGCAACACTCTAGCGCTTGCTCTGGCTCTAGCACACCACAATTTTAGCATTACTAAAAATGTTTTGACATTTATAAGTAACAATTAAACATGGTAGCTTATCGTGGTGATTCCTTTTGGCGACATCAACTTTGAACCATTCCTATTCATTTAATTCTGGGAGGGAATAAGCCATCTGTGGCTGAACAGTTCTGACTATACAATGAAATTAACATTATTAGTATTAATTAATTTAATTAATTAATTAATATAAGTATGCTAATTAATGATTTTTTGAAGAAGTGATGTCAAATTTTCTATATCATTGTCGAAAACAAAAAAATTGGGTTTTTGAGACATTAGCTTTAATTCGCCAGAACTTCAAAAATTTTGGCGAAACAGACAAAATTAACAGTTAGCTCAAAAGCTCGTAAAACAATTTCATAACAAATAGTCCTCAGGAAGACGTTTCTTGCGAAGCTGCCATGTTCACAATTGTTTTCATGCGATTGCATGTCCAAATAGAACTATTGAACTATAAACCAGCTGTACTCTGCGTAGTTGTAACAAGCACATTACAAGCTTTAAAGTAATATCAGGATTATCTATGAACTCCAAGAATTCAGTAATTTACAGTCTTTCAAAGTTTGCTGCAAATACCGGACCAACACCTCTAAACTACCATTGCGATGTTATTCGTTTCATTAAAACTCGACTTAAACGACTTAACTTAAACGGCTTAACTTAAACTTCTTAAAATTCGTTTCATAAATAAATGACTTAAACTACTTAAACTACTTAAATTAAGCCGTTTAAGTTAAGTCGTTTAAGCCATTAAGCCGTAGAAGTATTTTAAGTAGTTTAAGTCGTTTACTTATGACACGAATTTTTTAAGAAGTATAAGTAGTTAAAGTTTAGTCGTTTAAGTTAAGTAGTTTAAGTTTTTTGTGAAACGACCCTGTGTCAGCTAGTGTCCGCGAACTTGGATACACGTTGCTGCTAGTGATTTCAATCGCTGCACTTAAAAAGGTTAAGTACTAATTCTGTATGGGTGCTTTATAGCACCAAGAGTACATAATACATATGTATTCTTGACAGCACTTAGTGATAGATCTGTGGCAAAAACGAATTTTTAATGTGTAAGGGGGGGGGGCAAGTAGAGGAAAAAACTGTTTCCGATTTAGCAGAAATGAGTTTTCGGGTCGGAACACACTAACTTGAAAACTATTTTTCGATTCAACTATTCGTTAGTTTGGTTTAAGCTGAACATGAAAGCTTAACTGTAAAGTTTATTTTTTCATAATGAAAAATTGTGCTAACTTGGATCGGAAATGGTTTTCAGATTCGTGTTTAGCGACCCCGAAAACGCATATGTGCAATGTTTCAGGGAAATAGGAGACAAAAGTTGTCGCGCCGCCTTTTTCTCACTTAAAAATTTGTAGTTTTAATTATTTAAAATTGTTAACAAGTTAATTTTTGCCTCGGGCCGATCAGAATTGTGCACCCATACAAAATTTCAGCTCAATTGGTTTAAATGAAAGTAGGACTGCTTTGTTTATTGAATATACTAACTGACAGAAACACACAGTTACACATGCAAGTATCAAATGTTAAAACCAACAGTTGTTGCTTTAATAGCTGAGGCAATTATAGCAGATACTGGCCTACTGTTTGACTATGTAATAAAATGAACATGATTTTTACTCCAAATAACATCGTACAACACAGATAAATTTATAAAAGCAATTTTTTAATTTAACACGTCTATTTTTACTACTTTGTTTGTTAACTAAACTAGCTGACACAAACAGTAAGTGTTACAGTTACACAAGCATATAATGTTCATACGAGCAGTTACTGGCTTAATAGGCGAGGCAATTACGGAGACTGATGGCGCAAGAACTAAATGCTACCAAATATTATAGAAATCATTAAAACCATATGTACTGTACTGTCATAAACGTGCTTCGTCAGCCGTCACTGTATACATAATATATGTGCAGAGTCTTAGCTGCAGCCAGAACAAGGTCATATAAGAAAACGCCATTACAAGTTATTATCACATATGAACATTTGTAGTTAGCAATTGCGGACATTTCTGCAAGCTCAAATAGTTACATTTATACTTCGTCACAAGGAAACACAGCAAATACAACAGATACAGGCAAATAATTCAACTACGTAATATAACTGAGTGACTGTAGTATAACTACCAAGATCTCAACTCAAAATCACATCGTGCAGCACAGTTAAAAATATGAAAACGGTTTCTATATGAATACGTCGATTGCGCAGGACGAGTTCGGATACAGCTGTACACGATCAGCCAAAGCAGACCATTGCAGTGGCATATAAAGTTTCGTCCGTTATGTATAGATGGGAATCGACAAATAGGGTCGGCTATATACACTTGCCACTGGCATTTGGTGGATGGCAATTTTATACAGATGTGGGCTCCTTTTCGTTGGATAGTCGATATCTTCAGAAGACAGACTATTGTGCGATTAATATTCAGTTCAGTATCTAAAAATACAGAAATAAAAAAGCATACATGTCAACAGAAATATTGGAGAAAAAGAATGTCGCTATGTTAAGCTTGACGACTTCTGTGTAGCTAACCATGTTATTCGGGTCTCCACAACCATAAAGCTCAAGTCGTAGCGTGTGCGCAAGAAGCTGATCTTATAAGATGTGATAGGCTCAACGGTCTTCCACTAAGAAAACCTGTACGTAATAGCGTTTCTAGTAATTGTCCAGCCATGAACAGACAAGTAATGAGAGACTGTACAGTTTCATTCATGTCAAATTACTATACCATGACCCAAGCTACAGAGGATCGCATTACAGTAGAAACCCTGCTTCTTCAGAGCTTCAGATTGATACATTCCAGTGTGGGCTTGTGAAATGAAGATGTAGTGCCGGTGTGTACAATTCTTTTGCGCGCTGATATGATAGAACACCGACGCATCTTAGTGAGTCGATGTCTAATATATATACAGGAAGCTACAGAAGAAGAAAAATATTAGAAAATATCTAATAAGATTGTATTTAGTATCACACTTACTTATATATCCATCCAAGCGAAAAGTCTATGACAACGATGCGTAGTATCAGCGAGAATACATCTGCACAGGACAATCCTAATCGCGAACGGAGTATCTGCTCTCCATAGCCAAAGTGACGCTTCAGAAATTAGATATCCGTTATATCGACCATAATCAAAAGTGATCCAAGTCACAACAAGAACAAAGTCTTTGTAAGGCATGTTTTATGAACTTTCTAAACAAGGATTAAGATGATGTGAATGCTTCAGCTTGTAAGCGTGCACATTTACAGGACATGTTATTAGAAAAGAAGCTAGATCAGTTTAGCCTATGACAGGGAAACGTGGGTCCTAGCATGTGCAGATAGCTGGTTTGAACGCATTTCGAATTCGACTTCGCAAATCCGATAGTTTAGATTGGAGGGGGGTGGGGTTCCAGGGAAATTCGGAAAATATGTTGTGAGTCTTTTTACTGAACCGTTGCTAATACGGAGTTTCAGGGTTGTCGAAATCAAATATCAGTACTCAGTATGTTATCCTCGGCCGTTTGTTATGTGCACATGATACTGAAGCGGGAAACAAGCCATAGTTGTTATCACAGAGGACAAGGTGGGACAAAAACTAACTGCTACGAACAATTGGAAACGCATGAAAAAAGTAGTTTTAAGTATTGATTACATGGTTCTCTTGCGCACCCCCCCCTGCCCTAAATTTTGAGTTTTTTATCTACAACTTTGAAATTGTGTACGGGTGCATACTAGAGGCTGATGAATTCAAAAAGTTTAAAAATTTTAAATAATGAATAAAAATTTTTAAATTTTGTGTTGGTAAGGGGAGAACAAGGGGAGCCGAAAAATTTTTTTAAAAAATTTTGCTGGCAACGTCCATACAGTGGTTTTCTGGGGTGCTGAGCACGAATCTGAAATCCGATTTTCGATAAAGCTTTTCGTTGGCTCAGGGTAAGCTTGCACCTGAAGCTTATAACTTTAGTTTAGGGCCTTTTCAAGAAAGGGTAGAGTAGAGTAGAGCTGGGTTAAAAGCAACTGTTTTAACCATGTTTAACTCCACTCAAGCTTGAGTTTTCCTCTTTTAAATCTTTAATGAAAAGGATCGAGTTAATTGTAGCGCTACTCTACCCTTTAAAGAAAAGGCCCTTAGTTGAAGCTAACGGAAAGCTTTATCGAAAAACACCTTTCGGATGCGTGCTCGGCACCCCCGAAAACCCCTGTATGCAAATTTTCAATAAAATTTTCAGAAAAAAATATTAGGGTTCCCCTTGGTCCCCCTTACTAAATACAATATAAAATTTTGTACACTTTTAAAATTTTAAAATTTTTTTATTTTTGAATTCATCAGCCGCTAGTATGGACCCTTACAAAATTTCAAAGTTATTGTTAAAGAAAGTCAAAAGTTATGACTGGGGGGGATTGCACACGAGACCCGATTACAGAAATATACTGGGCAACAAAATTTAGTTTAGAAATGGACACACAAACTGTTTTGAGCAGAATGTAAAGTGCTCCTTGGAATCACCACTGTAAAAGATGAGATATTTTGCAACTCATGTGCGGTCAGACGCCGCGCAGCGGTAAACACTAAACTGGACTCTGTCTGAAAGTGTATCTCAGCCTTCTTAATTTCTTATTGGAGAAATCCATAAATTTATTCATGCTAAGTGAATAAATTTGGTTGCTAGCATTAAGATCAAATAAAACCGCTTAAGCAAGGAGACAGCAAAATTTGCAAGTTTAATTGTTCGTCAAGCTCACGCGCTTACAGCAACAAACTTAAATTTCGAATGCTGGGGGGCCGGCCAAAGTAAATTTTTAGCTGCAGCACTCAATTAACAGGCTTTTTAACGACAAGTTACTCTGTGCTCATTATTGTAGATGGCACCAGCACTGTACAGGCTTACCAAGATTAACGAAAAAAGTTTTCTACAATGGACCCCCCCCATGTGTCGAAGGGCATGTGTGGTCCTTATTACCATAAGACGCACCTGAGTCCTTTGAAGTGACATTAGGTGCTGGAATAGTAACACTATACTGTTTCGTTTCAATCCTTTAATTGCTGTATATAACCATAAGGCTACACGTACTGAATTCATAGAAAAACAAACAATAAGTTAATTGCTTTTCGATTTGCAAAATTTGATACGTCCAAATTTATGCACCACGCGCGTCTGGTTAGAAGTTGAAAAGAACCGCTGAACTGCAGTGTTAAAACCAGATTTATCCGGTTTGTCGATTCATCACGCTGTCCCTATCATTGGCCGTTTTACAAACTCGTCTGTGATTGGTTGTTATCAATCTCCGCCTTCTCTATTTGTGCAGTTCAGGTCATAACTAAGGAATATTGAATATAAGCTTGTTATTCGTTCTGTCGTCGTCGTTGCGTGTTTTCATCGTGTGTTAAATCCATCCATAAGTAGATATTACAGTTCCTGTTTATAATTTCTTAAATCTCCAAGTTTATATAACAATTGGTGTTTGAACTAGCTCCAAGCCGTCGTCATGTCCAGTCATGAAAAAACGTAAGTTGTTTGGTCTGGTACTATACAATAGAGGAAACTGTTTTTTTGTTTTAACAAATATAGATTCGAAGAACTGGATTTCCGAATGTATGGGATAAAACTGATTAATACGGGTTGCGTTGCTTAAGCTTATCTCCGACCTACAAAGCTAGCACTTATTGAACGTTATAACCATAAGTATCAACATGGTCTTATGCATTTTCTCCTCTTATTCTGCAATACCGTACTCACTTGCTTAAGAGAACATGCTCACGCAAGAGAATATGTTCGCTTAAGTGAGTGTTCAGTACAGCCAAAAAACAATCGTCGATTTTGCTATTTCATTTTTTATAATTATTATAGTCACTTTTTATGATGGGAATGGTTTAGAGCTGAATCGAAATTGCGACGAAACCCTATTTGACGTATAGAGTTGAAGTTTGATGTGAGTAGGTTTTCAGACCTGCTATTAAAAATGTAAATTTATTAAAAAACTTTCTTAAAAGTTGTAAACGTTTAGTTGTTGTGAGAGGGAACGAAGGGGATCAAAATTTTTTGTCACCGATTTAGCTGAAAAGGGTTTTCGGCGTCGCTGAACACGAAACTGAAGTCCACTGCTTGATTCAGGTTTTCGTTAGATTAATTATAAACTGAAGCTGTAGGTAAGCTTACTATTAAGCCTGGCATGATAAAATGAAAAACAGAATCAAAAACGGACTTAAGATTTGTGTTCAGCGACCAAGAAAACTCCTCTATGCAACTTTGGAGCTAAATCGAAATAAAATTTATTCCCCCAGCCCCCACTTTGAAATTTCACTTTTAAAAATTATAAAAATCTTTTTAAAAATTTAAAAATATCAGCTTTTTTGAAATCAGCAGGTCCAATACCCTACCCTATCAAATATCAACTCGATCCGTGAAATTGTTTCTTTTTCGTATTTTCAAGAGTATATAATGTCAAGAGTAGGAAGCTTAGCCTTCCTACTGGAAATGGCCTGCGAAATGCTCGGCACATTAAGGCCGAAATCTCGGGCGGGGTCCCACTTACCTTTGTTCAGCATGTGTTTATATGGGTTTGAACTAAAGTGCATCTGATTGGCTAATTCCCTACCTTATGTCAAAATTACGAGTATAAGTGAGGTGGAATTTCCAGCAAAAGCTTTTATATTTACCATATACATAGGTGATTTCTGTACTTCAACTGGAACAGATTTTTTAGCAAGAGTTGTTTTTAGCGAAATTATTTGTACGAGCATATGTTAGCATTGTCGCCGATAAACTAATAATTTAAATTGCAAAATATTGCGCATTAGCAATGACAGCAATATTAGAGAGGTTAAATCGAAACTATTCTTTGCGTACATTACTCTATACTTTCATTCTATGTCTATTTCTTCCAAACAATTTTGTCTATTTTCTCAGCAGCTAGTGCTATCTAACTGGTTACTGGGGAAGTTTAAATGTGAAACGTGTAGTGCTAGAAAATGTGACAAAAACAATGAACACCTTTGAGCAATTTTCAGTCGTAATCAACTTACGTACAACTAATTAACGACGTAGTCTTAACATGTTATTAATTTTTCTGAACCGCCAACCTATCCTTAGGTGTAGTCGAAGTAATTCAAATTCTGCATTCGTGAGCATAGATGCGTCTAGCAAAGTTGATAGTTCTGCCGAACCAAAAAATTAGCTGTCCTCATTTCACTGTGATGGATAATTGAATTGTTGTTCTAACGTTTTTGTGAATGCTAACTATTCAGATAAACGTTGTTTTATACAAAGTACAGAGGAATCTACGCTTGTTGATACTCCGGTAGGCGCACACCTTACAAAACTGAGGGTATACTGTAAAACGCTCTACTCCGGTAGGCGCACACCTTACTACACTGAAGGTTGACTGCAAAACGCTCTACTCCGGTAGGCGCACACCTTACAAAACTGAGGGTATACTGTAAAACGCTCTACTCCGGGAGGCGCACACCTTACAAAGAGTGACTTCTTGTCGTCGTTAATATGTACTAAACTGATTGCAATTGCATCGATAGTCACGGATTTGGCTCATTTCCACACACAAAATAGGAACATATGTTCTCAAAATGAAGACAAAACAATACAGTTCGAACTGACAGAGATAAATTCAGCTATAAAGTTTGAAAACTTGAAAATCACTGTGATTTGCCCTCCAAGGTCATGTTGCGACAGAACGGTACCGAAATTCGTGTCAACTAATATGGCAAATTAATTCTGTGGGTTGGCTAATATTTTAATACTAAAACGACTCCGAGATATCCATCCATTCGTTCACAGTATATACATTCTTCAATTGTGAACTTAGATTTTTTCAGCTAACTGTGCACTCAAACTTTAACTTGCTCTAACTTTCAGCTCTATCTTGCATACAGCGAAAAATGTTTCTGCCACAAACTTTTTAACCTAACTTTTTCATTTTCCTATGTTTAACACATGTCAAGGTCACCTTTAAAGGGCTCTACAGGACGATAGAAGCAATATTACGCAAAACGCTCTTGTCTTGTTTTTTGGACCCATGGGGACTACAAAATATGTGAACATGAGCAAAATCGGAGATGGTCGAAAAATCGGCCAAAATGCGACCCCCCCTCCTTAATTACAGAATGTCTCCTAAAATTGGCGCCTGTAACAGCGGAACTTACCTTTTCAATAGATTTTTGTTATATTTTTCTTTTGTATTTAGTTCCGACAACTATATCTATACCTGCTTGTCATGTTGAAGGTGATTAATTAATTTAATTTTAGTTTGCAATCAGTTTAGTACATATTAATGACGACAAGAAATCACTCTTTGTAAGGTGTGCGCCTACCGGAGTAGAGCGTTTTGCAGTCAACCTTCAGTGTAGTAAGGTGTGCGCCTAGCGGAGTAGAGCGTTTCACAGTATACCCTCAGTTTTGTAAGGTGTGCGCCTGCCGGAGTAGAGCGTTTTACAGTATACCCTCAGTTTTGTAAGGTGTGCGCCTACCGGAGTAGAGCGTTTTACAGTATACCCTCAGTTTTGTAAGGTGTGCGCCTACCGGAGTAGAGCGTTTTACAGTATACCCTCAGTTTTGTATGGTGTGCGCCTACCGGAGTAGAGCATTTCTAACAATTGCGAAAAATTGTAAGGTGTGCGCCTACCGGAGTATTCGACTGTGCCAAATTGTGACGATACTACTTTTCAGACTGTTGCTAAGAGAGGAATCCGAACCTGAGATCGAGATCATCGCTGAATATCCTCCACGGAATTTGCCTAACGTGTGGCAGCAAGTCGCAACAGCGGATCCAGCTTCTACTTCGTACGTGTTCTACGGATATTTAGGATTTGAGCTTTTAGCAGTTTCAGGCAGAACAAGTACTGTTTATCCGTCCGCGAAGAGACCGTTAGCGATAACAGATTTATTAACTAACTTTCTTCTGTATCTTCCGGGCCCCTGAGCACGGATTCGGACCGCAGACTGTGGAATGTCCACGGTGCCGGTCATACCCGCAATAAAGTCTGTGCAAATATCCATGCCGAAATATGAAAGTGCGATAGCTTAGTAAAATCGCCCTCGTCTTAAAAAGACAATTCCGTTTTGTTAACAATTGAAAATGTATTATGTTTGTAAACATGTGGTTGTTATTGTACACTTTAGCGACTGGAAAGAGGAAGATCAGGATGTTCAAATTGTCGCAGAATTTCCGCCAAGAAATGTTGCCCCGCGCCGCAACGTTCCGCGTTATGGCGTTCCCCTAAACACGAACGGAGGAAGGTAAATGTGTGCACATGCTTCTGTACATAAATGGTCTGTTGAGGACTATACTGTAGCTAAGTTTGCCTCGCTAACACTGATATAGCACAAACCGATTTCTAATTACAGGCGCAACTAGAGGCCTGCAATACGGCCCGCGGCCCGGCCCGGCCCGGCCCAGCTCGGTTCGCGGGCCGGGCCGAGCCGGCCGACGGCCAAATTCACGGGACGGGCCGAGTTGTGGGCCGAAGCTCACGGGTCGGGCCGGGCCACGAGCCGAGTTTTCGGGCTGCTCCCATTATTTTTGCCAGATTTTACTGAAGAAAAATAACTGAAATGTTTAGCTGGAACGAATTTTGCGCTTCTTAGCCATGTTTCTTCGTTTTCAGGAACTAGATTCAGTATTTTCATATCATACATAAGTGCTACTGTGTATTACTGTTCTGTTACTGATCTGTATAATCAGTATGCTGAAGCTCATTTCTGCGGGTCTAGTCAAAAAATATTATTTAAAATGTTGTCCAGCACAACCCTGCGGTTCAAAACGTTCGGAACAAGCACTTCAAACTGTTTCAATAAGAAGAATCAATTTAAGCTGTTATTTGCAAAACTTAGTGCTCAAAATTAATGTCAAATCTCGCAATTCATTGATTATTTTTGCGACTACAATACAAAAACTTCAAACGAATTTCAATAAAAAGATTGGAATTTTGTGAAAGTTTGCACTTTATGACAAAATTAAAAATTTCAGGTGCCGGGCCGTACCGGGCCGCAAAAATTCGGCCCGCGCAGATCTCTAACCGTAACGTGTTCGCAGTCTGTTTCTGTAGGACTGTTGCTAAGGTGACTCGTTCCACTTTGATGAACCTTTATATCACATTAGGAGTGAGAAGTCTCTATTGTCTACAGCCTCTTCATATAGAAGGCTTATAGAAGCAGCTTGGATGTAAAGTTATAGCTACTTAATTTTAGTTAAATATGCGTGTCGTGTAGCCTTCTTATGAATAAAACGGTTTGAAATTAGGAAATACAGAATTGTATTGTTACAATTTAATCTCTGTAGTCACGTAACAAGTTAAGATACTTGTCTTAGCTTTAGTTGTAAGCTATTTTTGTAGTTATGTCATAAAAATGTGACAGTGGGCAGTGGAAATTACAGTGATCGGAGGGGGGTTTCAGGCTGCGGGCGTCCTGTACTTTTCTTCTGAGGCCGGACAGTGTCGTGGGTGCAACCTTTGTCTATAATGACACGTGAATTCATAGAGGCACGTTGTAATACTGCTGTGACGGGAACCGTCCAAGTTCACATTGTCGACTGTGCCAAATTGTGACGATACTACTTTTCAGACTGTTGCTAAGAGAGGAATCCGAACCTGAGATCGAGATCATCGCTGAATATCCTCCACGGAATTTGCCTAACGTGTGGCAGCAAGTCGCAACAGCGGATCCAGCTTCTACTTCGTACGTGTTCTACGGATATTTAGGATTTGAGCTTTTAGCAGTTTCAGGCAGAACAAGTACTGTTTATCCGTCCGCGAAGAGACCGTTAGCGATAACAGATTTATTAACTAACTTTCTTCTGTATCTTCCGGGCCCCTGAGCACGGATTCGGACCGCAGACTGTGGAATGTCCACGGTGCCGGTCATACCCGCAATAAAGTCTGTGCAAATATCCATGCCGAAATATGAAAGTGCGATAGCTTAGTAAAATCGCCCTCGTCTTAAAAAGACAATTCCGTTTTGTTAACAATTGAAAATGTATTATGTTTGTAAACATGTGGTTGTTATTGTACACTTTAGCGACTGGAAAGAGGAAGATCAGGATGTTCAAATTGTCGCAGAATTTCCGCCAAGAAATGTTGCCCCGCGCCGCAACGTTCCGCGTTATGGCGTTCCCCTAAACACGAACGGAGGAAGGTAAATGTGTGCACATGCTTCTGTACATAAATGGTCTGTTGAGGACTATACTGTAGCTAAGTTTGCCTCGCTAACACTGATATAGCACAAACCGATTTCTAATTACAGGCGCAACTAGAGGCCTGCAATACGGCCCGCGGCCCGGCCCGGCCCGGCCCAGCTCGGTTCGCGGGCCGGGCCGAGCCGGCCGACGGCCAAATTCACGGGACGGGCCGAGTTGTGGGCCGAAGCTCACGGGTCGGGCCGGGCCACGAGCCGAGTTTTCGGGCTGCTCCCATTATTTTTGCCAGATTTTACTGAAGAAAAATAACTGAAATGTTTAGCTGGAACGAATTTTGCGCTTCTTAGCCATGTTTCTTCGTTTTCAGGAACTAGATTCAGTATTTTCATATCATACATAAGTGCTACTGTGTATTACTGTTCTGTTACTGATCTGTATAATCAGTATGCTGAAGCTCATTTCTGCGGGTCTAGTCAAAAAATATTATTTAAAATGTTGTCCAGCACAACCCTGCGGTTCAAAACGTTCGGAACAAGCACTTCAAACTGTTTCAATAAGAAGAATCAATTTAAGCTGTTATTTGCAAAACTTAGTGCTCAAAATTAATGTCAAATCTCGCAATTCATTGATTATTTTTGCGACTACAATACAAAAACTTCAAACGAATTTCAATAAAAAGATTGGAATTTTGTGAAAGTTTGCACTTTATGACAAAATTAAAAATTTCAGGTGCCGGGCCGTACCGGGCCGCAAAAATTCGGCCCGCGCAGATCTCTAACCGTAACGTGTTCGCAGTCTGTTTCTGTAGGACTGTTGCTAAGGTGACTCGTTCCACTTTGATGAACCTTTATATCACATTAGGAGTGAGAAGTCTCTATTGTCTACAGCCTCTTCATATAGAAGGCTTATAGAAGCAGCTTGGATGTAAAGTTATAGCTACTTAATTTTAGTTAAATATGCGTGTCGTGTAGCCTTCTTATGAATAAAACGGTTTGAAATTAGGAAATACAGAATTGTATTGTTACAATTTAATCTCTGTAGTCACGTAACAAGTTAAGATACTTGTCTTAGCTTTAGTTGTAAGCTATTTTTGTAGTTATGTCATAAAAATGTGACAGTGGGCAGTGGAAATTACAGTGATCAGGGGGGGGGTTTCAGGCTGCGGGCGTCCTGTACTTTTCTTCTGAGGCCGGACAGTGTCGTGGGTGCAACCTTTGTCTATAATGACACGTGAATTCATAGAGGCACGTTGTAATACTGCTGTGACGGGAACCGTCCAAGTTCACATTGTCGACTGTGCCAAATTGTGACGATACTACTTTTCAGACTGTTGCTAAGAGAGGAATCCGAACCTGAGATCGAGATCATCGCTGAATATCCTCCACGGAATTTGCCTAACGTGTGGCAGCAAGTCGCAACAGCGGATCCAGCTTCTACTTCGTACGTGTTCTACGGATATTTAGGATTTGAGCTTTTAGCAGTTTCAGGCAGAACAAGTACTGTTTATCCGTCCGCGAAGAGACCGTTAGCGATAACAGATTTATTAACTAACTTTCTTCTGTATCTTCCGGGCCCCTGAGCACGGATTCGGACCGCAGACTGTGGAATGTCCACGGTGCCGGTCATACCCGCAATAAAGTCTGTGCAAATATCCATGCCGAAATATGAAAGTGCGATAGCTTAGTAAAATCGCCCTCGTCTTAAAAAGACAATTCCGTTTTGTTAACAATTGAAAATGTATTATGTTTGTAAACATGTGGTTGTTATTGTACACTTTAGCGACTGGAAAGAGGAAGATCAGGATGTTCAAATTGTCGCAGAATTTCCGCCAAGAAATGTTGCCCCGCGCCGCAACGTTCCGCGTTATGGCGTTCCCCTAAACACGAACGGAGGAAGGTAAATGTGTGCACATGCTTCTGTACATAAATGGTCTGTTGAGGACTATACTGTAGCTAAGTTTGCCTCGCTAACACTGATATAGCACAAACCGATTTCTAATTACAGGCGCAACTAGAGGCCTGCAATACGGCCCGCGGCCCGGCCCGGCCCGGCCCAGCTCGGTTCGCGGGCCGGGCCGAGCCGGCCGACGGCCAAATTCACGGGACGGGCCGAGTTGTGGGCCGAAGCTCACGGGTCGGGCCGGGCCACGAGCCGAGTTTTCGGGCTGCTCCCATTATTTTTGCCAGATTTTACTGAAGAAAAATAACTGAAATGTTTAGCTGGAACGAATTTTGCGCTTCTTAGCCATGTTTCTTCGTTTTCAGGAACTAGATTCAGTATTTTCATATCATACATAAGTGCTACTGTGTATTACTGTTCTGTTACTGATCTGTATAATCAGTATGCTGAAGCTCATTTCTGCGGGTCTAGTCAAAAAATATTATTTAAAATGTTGTCCAGCACAACCCTGCGGTTCAAAACGTTCGGAACAAGCACTTCAAACTGTTTCAATAAGAAGAATCAATTTAAGCTGTTATTTGCAAAACTTAGTGCTCAAAATTAATGTCAAATCTCGCAATTCATTGATTATTTTTGCGACTACAATACAAAAACTTCAAACGAATTTCAATAAAAAGATTGGAATTTTGTGAAAGTTTGCACTTTATGACAAAATTAAAAATTTCAGGTGCCGGGCCGTACCGGGCCGCAAAAATTCGGCCCGCGCAGATCTCTAACCGTAACGTGTTCGCAGTCTGTTTCTGTAGGACTGTTGCTAAGGTGACTCGTTCCACTTTGATGAACCTTTATATCACATTAGGAGTGAGAAGTCTCTATTGTCTACAGCCTCTTCATATAGAAGGCTTATAGAAGCAGCTTGGATGTAAAGTTATAGCTACTTAATTTTAGTTAAATATGCGTGTCGTGTAGCCTTCTTATGAATAAAACGGTTTGAAATTAGGAAATACAGAATTGTATTGTTACAATTTAATCTCTGTAGTCACGTAACAAGTTAAGATACTTGTCTTAGCTTTAGTTGTAAGCTATTTTTGTAGTTATGTCATAAAAATGTGACAGTGGGCAGTGGAAATTACAGTGATCAGGGGGGGGGGTTTCAGGCTGCGGGCGTCCTGTACTTTTCTTCTGAGGCCGGACAGTGTCGTGGGTGCAACCTTTGTCTATAATGACACGTGAATTCATAGAGGCACGTTGTAATACTGCTGTGACGGGAACCGTCCAAGTTCACATTGTCGACTGTGCCAAATTGTGACGATACTACTTTTCAGACTGTTGCTAAGAGAGGAATCCGAACCTGAGATCGAGATCATCGCTGAATATCCTCCACGGAATTTGCCTAACGTGTGGCAGCAAGTCGCAACAGCGGATCCAGCTTCTACTTCGTACGTGTTCTACGGATATTTAGGATTTGAGCTTTTAGCAGTTTCAGGCAGAACAAGTACTGTTTATCCGTCCGCGAAGAGACCGTTAGCGATAACAGATTTATTAACTAACTTTCTTCTGTATCTTCCGGGCCCCTGAGCACGGATTCGGACCGCAGACTGTGGAATGTCCACGGTGCCGGTCATACCCGCAATAAAGTCTGTGCAAATATCCATGCCGAAATATGAAAGTGCGATAGCTTAGTAAAATCGCCCTCGTCTTAAAAAGACAATTCCGTTTTGTTAACAATTGAAAATGTATTATGTTTGTAATCATGTGGTTGTTATTGTACACTTTAGCGACTGGAAAGAGGAAGATATGGATGTTCAAATTGTCGCAGAATTTCCGCCAAGAAATGTTGCCCCGCGCCGCAACGTTCCGCGTTATGGCGTTCCCCTAAACACGAACGGAGGAAGGTAAATGTGTGCACATGCTTCTGTACATAAATGGTCTGTTGAGGACTATACTGTAGTTAACTTTGCCTCGCTAACACTGATATAGCACAAACCGATTTCTAATTACAGGCGCAACTAGAGGCCTGCAATACGGCCCGCGGCCCGGCCCGGCCCGGCCCAGCTCGGTTCGCGGGCCGGGCCGAGCCGGCCGACGGCCAAATTCACGGGACGGGCCGGGTTGTGGGCCGAAGCTCACGGGCCGGGCCGGGCCACGAGCCGAGTTTTCGGGCTGCTCCCATTATTTTTGCCAGATTTTACTGAAGAAAAATAACTGAAATGTTTAGCTGGAACGAATTTTGCGCTTCTTAGCCATGTTTCTTCGTTTTCAGGAACTAGATTCAGTATTTTCATATCATACATAAGTGCTACTGTGTATTACTGTTCTGTTACTGATCTGTATAATCAGTATGCTGAAGCTCATTTCTGCGGGTCTAGTCAAAAAATATTATTTAAAATGTTGTCCAGCACAACCCTGCGGTTCAAAACGTTCGGAACAAGCACTTCAAACTGTTTCAATAAGAAGAATCAATTTAAGCTGTTATTTGCAAAACTTAGTGCTCAAAATTAATGTCAAATCTCGCAATTCATTGATTATTTTTGCGACTACAATACAAAAACTTCAAACGAATTTCAATAAAAAGATTGGAATTTTGTGAAAGTTATTTAGACTTTTGTAGCTAACCAGCAGAAAATTTGACATCTGATGGATTACAATGCGCAGGGGGGGGTTCAGGCTGCGGGCGTCCTGTACTTTTCTTCTGAGGCCGGACAGTGTCGTGGGTGCAACCTTTGTCTATAATGACACGTGAATTCATAGAGGCACGTTGTAATACTGCTGTGACGGGAACCGTCCAAGTTCACATTGTCGACTGTGCCAAATTGTGACGATACTACTTTTCAGACTGTTGCTAAGAGAGGAATCCGAACCTGAGATCGAGATCATCGCTGAATATCCTCCACGGAGTTTGCCTAACGTGTGGCAGCAAGTCGCAACAGCGGATCCAGCTTCTACTTCGTACGTGTTCTACGGATATTTAGGATTTGAGCTTTTAGCAGTTTCAGGCAGAACAAGTACTGTTTATCCGTCCGCGAAGAGACCGTTAGCGATGCAAGATTTATTAACTAACTTTCTTCTGTATCTTCCGGGCCCCTGAGCACGGATTCGGACCGCAGACTGTGGAATGTCCACGGTGCCGGTCATACCCGCAATAAAGTCTGTGCAAATATCCATGCCGAAATATGAAAGTGCGATAGCTTAGTAAAATCGCCCTCGTCTTAAAAAGACAATTCCGTTTTGTTAACAATTGAAAATGTATTATGTTTGTAAACATGTGTTTGTTATTGTACACTTTAGCGACTGGAAAGAGGAAGATATGGATGTTCAAATTGTCGCAGAATTTCCGCCAAGAAATGTTGCCCCGCGCCGCAACGTTCCGCGTTATGGCGTTCCCCTAAACACGAACGGAGGAAGGTAAATGTGTGCACATGCTTCTGTACATAAAGTCTGCTGCAATCTGAAGTGCAGTGTCTTTTGCGTTGTTATTAAAAACATACATACTATTTCCACCGGCACTCATGCACCGCAGCTACATAATCATGCATTCAGAGTCAACTGCTTACTCTTGTAGTTTGTTAAGAAGAAACCATTTGTCAAAACATCGTATTTTTTCACAGATTAGCTTAAGTGTTTACAGGACAGGTCGCTTTAAAGTGTTGTAATTTTGTGTTGAGATTATCTGTGGACAATTTGCATTAAATTTACAGTCAGTGCTGAAAAAATATGTTGAAAGATACTATTTAGACTTTTGTAGCTAACCTGCAGAAAATGTAACATCTATCATAATAAGAAATCATAAAACGTGCATGATGAAGCCTTACATAGGGCTTATTTTCGTAAAATTTGACAATTTGTAATGGCAGCAAACGCAACTGCTCGACTTACACACACATTTCTTTTCAACATATGTAGACATTGTCTGCTGTGTTTGTTCGGACAAGTATTAAATTAGCAAAAGTTATGTGACTTCTTTACAAGAAACATTCTTTACAAATTGCTGCATACAGATGAGCGTTTTAGATTAACTCCTGATCATTGTTACATTTGCTGTTTCAGACTTAACAACGAGGGAAGCGAGGACACAGTAGTTTCAGTGGATACGAAAAGTATGAATTGGTGGTGCCATGACGGTAGATCGGACGCGTAAACCGCATTATGCAGAATGGATCAATTGCAGTGGCAGTTTGATGTAGCTGATTAATTGAATAACTGCATACCCTTCACCTGCTACAACCTCTATATTTGTGTCGGTGTGTCAATGGTCTGCCGGGACGTGTGTGAACATGTACAGGAACGGACATTAAGAGTAGAATAGATAGTTTAAACGAATGTAGATATTAGATTGCCAATGGTCTTTGTGTATTTCCAGTGACTCTGTACATTCTGTATATAAATCAAGCCTGTTGTATCGGTTCGTGGGATTCGTGTTTGAAATTAGTCGGAATTGAGCCTGTCATGCTGTTACTAGTCACCGATGTATTATGAATTACTGAAGTAGAACTGTATGTTGTTGGTGCTTTGTCGACGATCAACTCGTGTTTCTGTGTTCATCGCACAAGCGCAACGCGGAGTTAAAGTGCGGAATTTTGTTCATAATTTTATCCAGCTATTCTCTCCAGTCAAATCCTTTAAATATATTCCTGCGAACAAATGAATTAAGCGTTAAAAATACTGTAAACGTTTTTCTTGATCACTGCGCTTGTCCACTTTAGTGCGGATCTGTGACAGCAGTTGTGCTCTGTTGTAAGACGCAAGTCTATGTATGTTAAGTATGTTAAGTCTGCGTAAATGTGTGGTAAATTGAAGCTAGTGTGTAAACACTATTCAACTACGTAACGGGCTGATACAACTAACGTGTGGCGTGGTTCTTAACGCTATGGTAAAAGTTATAATTGTGCAAGTATTCGTTGTAGTGGATAGCAACACTTTGGTGAAAAGATATGTTTCGTCAAATAAACGGATTGTTGTGAAATCACAGATTTGTGTGTTGTTTTCCCCATGCCGCCTGTCCAGTCTTAAAATTAATGAGACACTAACAGCAGAGTTGAAATTTCCTATTGCTGTGTTTTCGATCAAGAAGAGTTTAAGCGACGCGAAATTTTTCGCGATGGCGAAGAATACAAACGGTTGATTTTGCTGCATATAATTCGCTAATTTCGCGTCATGACTGCCGTCCATAAACCCACACAGCTTTGTAACAGAAAGTGGAATAAAATCCTTGTGTTGTAACAAGAGGGTAACAGTGGTCTTGTGTTCGGATCTTTTCAGGATAACCCTCCCAGGCCCAGATTCTGCCTGACTTCACCGAACTGAGCTGATTTTTGGTGTGGGTATGTTTGCGATCACGCTGAGTTGAAATATCGTTAAATTTTTAGATTTCGTGAAATTCGATTTTTTCGATTCGTAGGGACCAAGGGAACCAAGGGGACCAAGGGAAACCGAACAATTTGTCGTGTTAGATTTTGCTGCAAAGTTGTGTACAGGGGTTTTCCTGGTCGTATACAGGGGTTTTCCTGGTCGTAATCTGAAGTCTGTTTTTCGATTCAGCTTTTCGTTAGCTCAGTATAAGCTAAAAACTTGAAAGCCTAAGATGTAAGCTTATACTGAGCTGGCGAAAAGTTGAATCGAAAAAAACTGACTTCAGATTCGTAGTCTACGACACCGAAAACCCTTAAATACAACGTTTCAGCAAAATCCTAGACAAAAATTTTTCAGGTCCCCTTGACACCCCACCCCCCTTACGAATCGAAAAATCTAATCTAATCTAATCTAATCAAAAATTGTTGCGATATTTGTACTCTGCGTGGTCGAAAACATACCCGTACCAAATTTCAGCTCATTTGGTCAAATTTTGCGGAATCTGGGCTTGGGGGGTTCTCCAGAAAAGATCCTTTTGTTCTTCCTTAGATATGATTAGTAGGTAATATAGGAGTCATCAAACTGTAAATGTATGTTGATATTTGTGCAACGTTACCTAGGCAAGAAAGTTTATGTGGCAAGTAGAGAATTTTGATTATAGTGTTGTTGTAACTGTAATGCAGTAGGTCTGTGTAATAGAATAGTCATGTGTTGTGTACAATGTTTCTTTAGTAAAAACACGATCTCGTATGTTCCCAAGTCTGTTGAGCTCACCAGTGAGGGCTACGATCAGTTTGTGGTTAAGTTGTTTTCCTTTAGTAAAAACTAGGGTAGGTTCAACTGATCTCGACGGAAACTATAGTTCTGGCAGAATTGTGTCCATACTGGTCTAAGAAGCTGACCCAAGCCCAGTGTTCGTGTATGTAGACACATTTGCTAGAGTGGTTTATTAGTCAGATAACCCGGCACTTCGTAATGGTAATGTTAGCTGTTCTAGCAGACGCATAGGCGAAGTGGTGCTACACACTAGAAAGAATACTGTTTATAGGTTATACAGTAACCAAGAGTGCTTTATAGTAAGATTAAGAGACTCTGTACATTAGCATGTACACACCATGCTAGGTATGCTGTTTCATACAAGCGTATGTCTGTTCGTTGATTGACCCATTAGCCTAAGGCTTACTTTAGGTAATAAATTAGTAACTTTGATGATTTGATTACAACTTTTTTAGCAATTTGCAATTAGATAGCAAGTCGACAAAGTTGTAGCAATTTGTGTTCTTTTCAACAAAAAATGTTCCGTAAAACAAAATTCAAGGGAATATAATCTGCAAAAACGTTTGTATCATCGAAAACAACGCTTCAAAGTAGACGAATTTGTTTTTAAATGCACAAAGCCAAAGTAATTTATATCTCAGTAATATAAAAGAAACTGAAAATAACCTACCTATAGTCTTAGGCTAATGAGACTATCAGCGCGGGACACGCGATTGTATGAAAGCATGTAATTATTGCAAATTGGGGTCTCCTCGTAAGTTAGGATCAGTGTACAGAGCAACGTAACATAATTTGTACTTGCTAGTGTAAGTCGAGTTGTGCCGTTAAGGATTTCGACCGGGCCCGGGCCAAACATGCTAGCCGGGCCGGGGGGCTGGCCCGGGCCCGGCCCGGGGTCCGGAGGCCCGATACAAGGCCCGGAGGCCTGGACCCGTTACAAGGCCCGGGTCACGGCCCGGGTCATGAAGGCCCAGCCCGATTCAAAGCCCGGTTTGTTCGATGCTTGGTTTGGCGAACCGGGTTTACCTGCTTGTCCAGAAACATCAATCAAATTTAGAAAATTATTGTTAATGCACATGCTAACCTTGTGCACGACGTCAAATAATATTAGCTACTCTATACCTACATGGCCCCGTTCCGTTTGCAATATAAAATGCTTATTCTTCTGAGCCTTCGGTTAGTGCTGCGAGAGATTTCAGAATGCTAACTAGGCAATCACATCCATATTAATTAATGAGATCCAATCAGTCGGCTATACCTGTCCCACTATTAAATCTACCATTCTCTGCAGTTCATTGCCGAATCTGTTAATATTTTTAACAATTGGCAGAACCAAATCAGGTCCTTAGGCATCAAGTCATTAGTTTATGAATGTCTCATTTCCTTTGTGTCTATATCATAAAAATCCTCAGAAGACATCACATACGCAACGGCCACAGTCAATTAAAAAATCCTATAATCAAAACAAAGATTAATGTAGACTATATTAATAAAATTAAGCCAATAAAATCTAAGACTGTTGTGGTACAGAAATAAGAAGTGCAAGAGTATTGTGCCAGTTAAAAGTGCATTATTTTAATATACGGACCGCCTTGTTATGCCCGACTGACCTGATTGTGGGATTTATTAGGGGCTTACAATCATGTTATTTTAGTGATTAAATTAACCACTTATTTTTAGATAAAAAGTAAATTCAACACTGCCAAACATAGAGACAAGATTAAAATCCGTTTTAGAAGGCCCAACATCACCCGGGCCTGACCGGGCCCGGGCCGGCCCGGGAGGCCCGGTGGTCATGAATCGGGCCGGGCCGAAGCGTCCGGCCGGGCCCGGGCCCGGGCCGGGCCTCTCTCATAAAAAGAGGCCCGGGGCCGTGACCGTGACCGGCCCGGCACGGGCCCGGCCCGGGGCCCGAGGCCCCATACAAGGCCCCGGCACAACTCTAAGTGTAAGAGCTTTTTACTCCTACTTATCTTTTTTCGATTACACTGTCCACTGAAATTTTCAAAACTTGACCAAACGAGCTAAAATTCTGTAAGGGTATGTTTACGCTGCGTTCAAATATCGAAAAATTAGTCGTATTCCCGAAATAACATCTGTTTCGTTTTCCAAGGGAGGCCATGGGAGGCCGGATGATTTAGCTGAAACTGTGTAGAGGGGTTTTCTGGGTTATAGAACACGATTCTAAAATCCTTGCTTCGTTCATCTTTATGTTAGCTCAGTAAAAATTTACACCTTTTACTTAAATTTTCAGCTTATACAGAGCTAACGAAAACTTAAGTAAAAACGGATTTCAGATTCGTGTCCTACGGCCCCCAATCACCTATATGCATCGATTCTGCAAAGTAGAAGATTAAAAATTTCGGTGTCCGCCCCCCTCCTTAGAAAACTAAAATATAGAATTTCACGATTTCGAAAATTTTAGCGATACTTTCACTCAGTGTAGCTTAAAACTTAGCCATACCAAATTTTAGTTCATTTGGTCAAGTTTTAAAGATTGAGTGGTGGGGGGAGGTAATCGAGATAAGACCCGCAACAAGTTGTCTGTCAATGGATCCAACAGTGTAAAAGGGAACCAATTGCCATCCTATTATTGCACTGTTTTGCGTATAATAGGCCAGTTTTCTGACGCCCTATAGTCAATTTTCTAGTTTTCGTTTAATCTAACTGTGCCAACAGGAATTAGTCGTGCTTACACTCTGAACCTAAAATAGCCTTACGCTTGTCTGTTACTTCAAACAGTACCGCTAGTCTATCACTAAACAGGCAGCAGATCGTTGGCGTGGCTGTGCCCTAGCTATGCAATTACAAATTGGAAACTCCTAAGTTTTTTTAATCTGCAACAGTAAATATTTGGTCGGGTTTATTATTAAATGTAAAAATAAAAGAATTATACATTAAAACTATTTAATAGGGTGGTGGGATAGATGATGTAAGTCTGCAAAACTAAACAATTCCTTTATGAAGAAAACTAACAGCAAGGAAAAAAACAGTTAATGAATGCACTTTGCTCAAGTATGCTTCTGCTACAACAGCCTAAATTTAGGTAATTTTTTTGTGTTTCAACCGCGTTTAAATTTCGGTAACTAGAGCTGTTTTAAATTTTATGTATACGGAACTCTGTCTAAAGGTAGATATCGTCAAATCCTCATATTTGGGAACGTTGTCTAGACGCTAGCACCTAGGAATGGTTGTAATTTCCAAAACATGTTATCGTTTTACAAGGTGTGTCACAAAAGCGATTGCTAGGCCAATTAGATTTTTGTTCTGCCTGGAGGCAGAACTTACAACACGGAAAATGGATAAGCAATGATGCACAGTGTAAGGAAGGATTCACAAGGTAACTTTCGCCTATCTTCAACACAGGGCTCGTATGTTGCCGTGCTGAACTTCTTAAAGTTAAGAGTTGTTGTGTTGCCTACTTTTACAAAGGAAATGGCAACACCTTGTTATCGTTCTGTGCTTATTATCCGTCTGTCCCCCCTAGATCTGGAGATTAGGCAGGAGTACAGGGGTGGTTGATACCTGATTTTGAAGCCCTTGACTAGGACATCTCCCGGAAGCAAGATGGGTCCGAAATTCCGGGATTTGAAAATTCGGATTTTTTCGGATGGTAAGGGGACCAAGGCGAAATTTCAAAATCCAAAATTTGGTCGAAAATTTGTTGTCTCCGATTTTGCTCAAACGTCGGTCATAGGGTAACTCGGGCACGCTGATTTCGAAACTGAAATCGAAATTTCCGGAAAATTTGCGGATTGAAAGAAATTCGATCCGGAAAATTCCAGATTTTGAAAAATTTCTTCAAAAGTGGGCGATATGGTATTCAAATGAAAGAGCTCGTCGAGCTGAGTAATGTTTACCATTACCGTAGTTTCAGGAAATGCTTCTAGCGAAAGTTATGGCAGCAGATTGTAAAATACGGGATTTCAGGAAAAACCCGGATTTTCAAAAACTCATTGAATCATGGGCAATAGCGTGCTTAATTGAAAGATCTTTGAGTCCTGGGTCAGATTTCCTGCACAGCAATAACTCAAAAGGAATCTAGCAAAATCTATACCCCAAAGGGATGTGCTGTGGGCAACACATTCTTGCAGTAGAGCTTGCTAAGTTTTACTATTCTGCTTATGATTTCATCCTCTACTCGTTACTTTAGGAAGCTTTCGTAATAACTATTTAGCCATCACCTCACTAATCAGTCAAAATCATTTTGTTAGCAAATCATATTGTTTTTACGAAAAAAAAGGAAAAATGTATAAATTTTCAGCACTTTTCTGCGATTACTCAGGTAATTACGCGAATTATATCAGTGTTTCGCTTGTTATTTTATTTGACATTTTTCGAAAACTAGGCAACAAATTATAAAAAATTTTTGGTAGGGGCTTGACAACTTTTAAGGGGGAGGGGTTGGCCGAACCTCGGTTTTGGTGGAGGGTTGGACCGAATTTGCAGGCATAGGTGTACCTGGGGGGGGGGGGTGAACCCCTCCCCCCAAATGGAAAATTACCGACCCCACCCTCGAAATTTTGGAGGCAGACCCCACCCCCAAATGGCCAAATCCCAGACCCCACCCACCCAAATTTGCCAGACCCCACCCTCAAAAATTTGAAAATGTTGCCTCAAAATTAGTAAAAATTAGAAATTTTTTGGAAAAATTCGAACTTTTTGCAAAAAAACAAAGTTTTTGCGAACAAATGAGCAAAAATTATGAAATATTGTTGATTTTTAGTTGGAAATAACGCCTTTTTAGCAAATTTACGAATTTTTTCTAAATTTTTGACAAAAAAAATTTTTTACCCCCCCCCCCAAATTCGATTTTTCCGGACCCCACCCCACCTCAAAACGGCTGACCCCAGCTACCCTAATTTCGGCTACCCCCTCCCCGTAGGTGTAACACCTGTTTGGGTTGGGGGGGGGGGGGAGTAAAAAGTCCAAATCTGGCTTGGGGGGGTCTAAAAATTCGGAAATTTGCGAAAAAAGTGTACCCAAACTGTACCCAAATTTCTTCAGCTAAAAATAGCCCTTTTTGGACATAAAATCAGCTATTTTCGACATAAATTTACTCAAAAACTACTCGTATTGCGTTTTAGAGTTTATTTTTTAGTGTTTGTATTAATTTCCAGCCAATTTTTTCTGAAAAGTTTTAAAAAATTTCAAAAAATTTTGCAAAAATTTGGCATTTTTTCTCTTGTTTGAACCCCATTTTAGGGGGGGGTCTGAGCTCGGCTTGGGGGGGGGGGAGTATTGGAGGTAGGGTATGGGGGGTGGGGGGTGTGGCCTTCTCGTGGGGGGAGGTCTCACAGGGGGCAAACTGTAGCCTGGTTCACCTATGCCCCTCCCCCAACGGTTTCTCAAGGTACACCTATGTTTGCAGGGTGGAGGAGGATGGGATAGAAAACATTTTTAAGGAAGAGAAGAGGGTCGGTGAGCAACTCCTCTATTTGTGGGAAGGGTACCCCCCAGGTTAAGAGGAACTGGCCCTGTTTGAATAGTTGACATTCCTTGTCCCGACTTTAAACTACCATCCGGCGGCCCCCCCCCCTGCGCTTTTTGTATTCAACAGTTGAAATTTGGTTGAAAAAGTGGACAATTTTGACAGATTGTTTTGCAATTGTGAGTATAAAGCGCTGTAAGGATAGTCTTAATGTAGTCGCACTGGTTATTTTCAGTGAAATAAAAATTGCAAATCTTTTTGCAAAAATTTAGCCTTTTTCTCTTGTTTGGACCCCAATTGAGGGGTGGGGTTCCTTGGGGGGAGTAGTCAAGGCAAGGTCGGCGGTCGGGTATGGGGGAAGGGCAGGGACGTATCCAGGGGGGTGGTCCAGGGGGTCCGGACCCACCCCTTTTCGGAAGATTTTTTAAATTTCCGGCTATTGTTGGCTCAAATTTGGCCATTTTTGAGGAAAAGTTATGTCTGGACCCTCCCCTTTTCGGGTTGGCCCCCCCCCCTTTTCAAAATCCTGGATACGCCCCTGGGGAAGGGGATGTGGAGTTCTCGTGGGGGAGAGGGGTCTCACAGGGCAAAGTGTAGCCTCGTACAGCAATGCCAAATCCTCATTCCCCTGTCCAGGGAGGAGGAGGAGGAGGGGTTAGAAAACATTTATAGGAAGAGGGTCGGTCGGGGAGAATGCAAATTTTTTGGGGGGTCAGGGCATACGTATGTAGGTGTAACCCCTCACTCGTAATTTGGGGGGGCCTTTTTACGCCCCAGAAAGTCCTTAAAACCTTCTAAAAACCAGTAGTTCGCGCAATAAGAAACACTTTAAGCCAAACATTTGGACTGTTTTAAAAATAATAAAGAATTAATATATATATATATATATCCTAACAATATGAAATGTTTGCCCAATCTGTCGCGCGCACGACTCCCCCCCCCCCCCAGTTGGGGGATCCCAAAAAATAGGGGGGGGGGGGTTGTAAACATGGCTGGGGTAATTACCCCCCCCCCCCCATCCCCTATTACACCTATGGGTCTGAAGGGCGTAACCCCCATAAGCAGATGAAATTTTCGACTTAGTGACCTACGTGGAATTTTTACAGAGCATTCTTTCCAATTACAAACTATTTATGTCGCAGCGCGTTTTCATGCACTCTAATGAAGATGGTGAATGGACAACAAATAGTGTATAGTCAAGCGGCAAAATCCACTTTCCTGATCTATGGCCAGAACTTTTTACTGGTTCGAGATATTGAATATACAGGCAACAAGGCCTAGACGTAAGCTTTCTTCTGAGCTATAGAGCACCTTTATATGTGCGCCGTTAGTGAGAAAAGTTGTTCCTAACTGGCGGGGAGAAACCCAACGCGGAAAAAATCCACACACACATATATATATATATATATATATATATATATATATATATATATATATATATATATATATATATATATATATATATATATATATATATGCGGGAAAATCCACATCGAAATTTTTTTGGAAGGTTGCCAGCAGCATTTCTGAACGTTCCACCAAATGAAACAGCGGGTTGTTTTCAGCACAACCGCAGCAATATATATATATATATAGATATATAGATATATATATATATATATATATAGTCAAGCGGGAAAAAAAACCCACTCGCCAATGCGGGAAAAAAAACCACCCCCAGTGTGGGCTTACCGGTATGAGCTATCTAGGATTTTAATAGCCTATCTTGAAGAGCATCCAAAATAACCCTGGAGGGTGTATTATGGTAGCTCCCACTGCTTCCCTACAAATTTTTTGGGACTTTGAAATTTTTGGAAATTTTGGTCCGACCAAGTGCCGAAATTTGGCAAACTTTGCCGGGCCACCCTGAACTACTGGAAAGACTTAGACCAAAGCGGATTATATGTACCTGTAGGGCATCTGTTGCGCTTCATGATGATATATGTCACACTGCTCTGACCCCTCCGGTGCGACCTGGGGGTGACCTGGAATTGGCGGGAAAAAAAAACCCACGGCGGAAAAAAAAAAAAAACCCACTTTTCAAAATTAAATTTTTTTTCTAACCATTGACCGGAAAGGTCAAACCAATACATACATTTGTTTAATAGAGCCTATAGATTAAATTGGTATAGGTTTTACCTGGGTTCGTACTGTTATGGGTGGTCCAGGGGGTCTAAATCGGACACCGTGCCATTTCAAGCCAAAATTTCATTTTTGACCAAAAATGCTTATTTTTGCCTTAAAATGGGTCTAGTTTGGCTCTAAATACAAGAAAAACACGTTTTCTACACGATAGGATGCTTAAACTGCCGAAAATAAACAATTTCAAAAAATTTCCAAAATTTGCCTATGTTTATGTGTTAAAGATACAACATTTTCAAATGACCATATGACCTCAATTTTAATACAAAAACTAATATATTTTGATGCAGTTGTACTAAAAACAACCCGCTCTTTCATTTGGAATGGTTAGAAATGCTCCTGGCAGCTTGCCAAAAATTTTTTGGGGTGGGTTTTTTTTTCCCGCATATGGGTTTTTTTTCCCGCATTGGGTTTTTTTTCCCGCCAGTTTGGGACAATTTTTCTCGCTAACGGCACACCCTACAGAGGTGTTCTATAGCTCATAAGAAAGCTTACGACTAGGCCTAGCTACCTGTCAGCATTTCGATATGTCAAACCATTAAAAAGTTCTGGCCAAAAATCTGAAAAGTGGGTTTTTTTCCCGCTTGACTATATATATATATGTATATATATATATATTAGTTGCAGTAGAAAACTCGCGTTCACAGTGACTTTGAAAATTGTGTATATTTTAAACACATACATATAATAGGCAGTTTCAGTAAATTTACAAAATTTTTATTGTCGTTGTTTTGATTTATTTGTATTTTATTGTGTAGCAAATGCATTTTTCTTCTATTTAGAGCCAAAGCAGACCCAGTTTAGGGCAAAATATGTATTTTCGGTAAGAAGTTAAATTTACCCTTGAAATGGTGCCATGACCGATTTTGACACCCTGGAGCACCCACAAGAGAACGAAGCATGGTGAAACCTATACTTTTTTAATCTAAGGGCTCTATTAAACAAATGTATATATACATACGTGTGAATTTGGCCTGTCCTGCTAATGCTTAAAAATATCCACTTAGCTGGTCTTATTGTAGGGAATTTTTCTTGGGGGGGCTCTTTGGGTGGGGGGGCCTCGGGGGACGAATTATTCCTGGGGGGGGGGCGAAAATTTTTCAAAATGTTTCTAAAAATGTGCTAAAAATAGCGCTATTTTTATAGTATATAATCGAAAAAAGGTTCGTTTCTAGTGAAATATATATATATATATATATATATTAGAGATGCACCGGGGCCGCCACTACCGGGGCCGGGGCCGGGGCCACCTTGGTCCCGGTACCGGGGCCGGGACCGGGGCCTGGAAATTGGGGATCCAAATCAAAAATTTTGAAAAATTTTCTGGAAAATTTAAATTTTGCAGTAATTTTTGATATACAAACGTTACTATCCTTGTTTCCATTAATATCGGCGTGAAAACAAACGATTTGCAACACTTTTTGACTTTCGAAAATTCGACATTTTGGTCAAAAAATGGCAGAAATTCACAAAATTTTGCTAATTTTTGGCCCCGGTCGGTACCGGGGCCTGACCAGCGGGGCCGGGGCCGGGGGCCGGAGCCGGGGCCTGGCCCCGGTGCCGGGAGCCGGGCCCAGGCCCCGGTGCATCCCCAATATATATATATATATATATATATATATATATATATATATAATATATATATATATATATATGTGTAAGTAGTCAACAATCGACTAAAAACGAAAATTTTTGAAAAAATTTTTTCCAAGTAAAATTTGGTGACAAAGGGGCACCGACTTTTGGGGGGAGGAAGGGTGTTTACGGGGGGAACCCCCCGCTGGCTGGAATAAGTCCAGCTTAGTAAAAGAGGGTTTTTTCCGCTAAGACCAGGTCACCCCCAGGTCGCACTTGAGGGGTTAGATCAGTGTGGCATATATCATCAGGAAGCCCAACAGATGCCCTACACGTATATATACATAGCGCGACGGGAAAAACCCAAAATTTGCTTGATTTTGGCTGTAACTTTGTTACTAAGCGACAAAGCGAAATCTAACGGTAACTACCATAAGGCCACTTTTCTTTAGACCTTACGGTTGGGGAGAAATTTTCGAAAAAAAGATGGGAAAACACAATGCGGGAAAAACCCATGGGCATGGGCGTAAAAAACTAGCTGAATTATTATAATTTTTTGGCTCATTATTGTAAAAAAATCCACCCCCTCCCAGAAAATTCCCCCCCCCCCGGGAAGCCCCCCCCCCGGAACACAATCCCTAAAAATTCCCTGCGAGAGGGCCACAAGGCCTTTTGAAGAGCTTCAAAATCAGCCATAAAACGTCTGTATAGAACTTACGGCTGTGAGAAATTTTCGAAAAAAAGGAAGGGGAAAACCCCAATGCGGGAAAAATCCCAGCTGAATTTTTTTGCTGCAAGGATCACAGAAGGGTTTTGACTATACCAATCGAAAGAGCGGGTAATGTGTATAACATCTGAATCAAAGATATAAATATTTTTGCAAAAAATCATGTCTAATTGACTATGAATTTTTTAAAATTGCATAAATTCTGCAGTTTAAGCATCCTATCACATAGAAAACGTGTTTTTATTAGCTATTAAAATCGAACATAGGCCCAGGGTCGTCTTTACAGGGGGGGGCCGAAATTGACCCCCCCCCCCCGAAAATGCCTTCCCCCCCTCCCGAAATTGCCCACTCCCGGGATTTCCGCATCCCTCTTTTGGTTTTTTTTACTGGGGGGGCGCCCCCACCTAGGTTTTTTTGGTCAAAAATAGCGTCGTTTGCAGAAATGAACAATAGTTTTGACGACGCCAAAATAAAAATGACGACGGAATGACCAAGCCAAACTGTGGAAGTAGCACTCAAATTTAACAAGAATGCAATGTTTCTATTACGTTTTAACTGTTATTTTTAAAAAATTTTTTAATTTTTGGGGGCTGCCGCCCCCAAACCCCCGCTCTATATATATAGTCTTATCGATGTTAAGCTTCGACGATGTTTGTCAATCAATCAGGCAATCTGTATATATACTATTATATATACGAAGCCACAGGCATCGAGTCTTTATGCTACATACTTCAATTGCATTGAAGTGATGCAAGTTTCTCATACCAATACCGCTGAATTTTTTCTGTAAAAACTTTCTTTTCCGATTATCTCAGCTAGAATGGAATGAGAGTTTATATATTATGTAGGGGCGCGGTAGCGCCCCTACATAATATGGGTATAAAGGCGTCTCCGCGGCCCCCTGGAGACCGTGTTGGCCTGGTGCCAGCTAATTAGAGGTCCGGGAGTGGTACAAATGTTACCATCGTAAACAACTCCAGTAGTACTACAAGTACCACCATACTTTTGGTTCGAATTCGAAACTTCGAATTTTTGCACTAGGCGATAGTTACCGTGCGTTTGAATTTTTTTCCATGGTGAATAACGCTTATTGGAAATGCATTTTACGGCTAAGTGTTGGAACGACGTGGGCATTTTGGCACCATACTACTATTATATATTGGTCGTAGACAGGATCCCCCCATGCTACCTTTTTTTGGTCATTTTGGCACCTGGCCAATTTTGGCTCTGTGCCAAGGTCCCAAAGTCGGACTTTCGCAATTTTTCGCAAATTTTGGTCACACTTTTCTAGAACTGGGTAGAAGCTGGAGAGGTCTAGTATCTTTTGTTGAAAATAACCAGTAGGGGTGCAGAAAGTAACGAGGGGGATTTTTTAATTTTGCTCCCTAGCTTTCAGGAGATGGGCCTAAACTTTGCATTTTTTTGTCCTGTTTGGGCGAAAAGTTTTTAAGTCCCACTTTTACTAGAAATTGCCTAAAAGTCACTAAAAATGGCTTTTTTCGGCCTCGGGGTGGTCCCCATATAAAGTAAATCGGGGTCGCTGAAAAGGATGAGCATACTGCCGATACCGCCCGAAGTGACCACTGGTCAGCATGGCTCCCGTGGTTCATCGTCCAGGGTCAAAGTTGGGAAAACTCACTGTAAACAGCGTTTTTCGGCGTCTTGCTCGGGGGCATATATAGTAAATCGACTACGCTCGTTTCAATGGGCATATTGCCGAAACCGACGGAAGTGACCACTGGTCACTACAGCCTACGGGGCCTATTGACCACTGGTCAAACGACCTAAAACTGTGTTTTTCGGCGTTTTGGTCGGGGGCATATATAGTAAATCGACTACGCTCGTTTCAATGGGCATATTGCCGAAATCGACGGAAGTGACCACTGGTCACTACAGCCTACGGGGTCTATCAACCACTGGTCAAACGGCCTAAAACTGCGTTTTTCGGCATTTTGGTCGGGATATAGTAAATCGACTGCGCTCGTTTCAATGGGCATATTGCTGAAACCGACGGAAGCGACCACTGGTCACTACGGCCTGGGAGCCCTATTGACCACTGGTCAAACGGCCTAAAACAGCGTTTTCGTCGGAGGCATGTATAGTAAATCGGCTACGCTCGTTGCAATGGGCATATCGCCTAAACCGACGGAAGTGACCACTGGTCACTACAGCCTACGGGGCCTATTGACCACTGGCCAGACGGACTAAAACTGCGATTTTCGGCGTTTTGGTCGGGGCATTTATAGTAAATCGACTACGCTCGTTTCAATGGGCATATTGTTTACACAAATGGCGTAATGCAATGATGCAGTAGACGCTTGGAGGAGAATCTTTAAAAGGACAGAAGGACAAGAAACAAAAATGCTCCTCTGGAGCATGAAAAAAGTAATATGGGTGATGGTGAGGTTGCAAAATCAAGATAGGACTAGTCTTCAAAATGCTTAATATGAGGCTAGGTTCAAAAATAGAAGAGGACTAGGTTGTGGGCGAATTAATATGGGCACAGCTTCGCCGAACAACCCATATTCGCGGGATTTCACGCTTCGTCTTAGCTTTTGTCGCATACAGAGCTATCAATTTCAGTCAGTAATAAGAAATTTAATAAGTTGACTACGTACTCATTGAATACAGTTGTTTGCATATATGTGCTTTGTTAGACTAGCTAGGAATGCGTTGTATGTGCGTAAATTCATCATTTGGTCGGGTTGAACTGCGGCAAGCAACGAGAAGAGATCTAAGGACATGAGGCTAAAGCTATTGGTTCAAGCAGGGAGGAAATAGAAGGTCAGAGTAAATTTTCCGTGTAAATGAATAAAACGCATTGGTTAGTATAAAAGTGAGATTAAAGCTAGAATACGTAGCAGTAGATTATTTATGCAATGCATTGCACTATAAAGTAAACGTAGCGTGGATGGATATGCATACTGATATACATTTATAAACCGCGAATATGGATTGTTCGGCGAAGCTGTGCCCATATTAATTCGCCCACAACCTAGTCCTCTTCTATTTTTGAACCTAGCCTCATATTAAGCATTTTTAAGACTAGTCCTATCTTGATTTTGCAACCTCACCATCACCCATATTACTTTTTTCATGCTCCAGAGGAGCATTTTTGTTTCTTGTATATATATGCGTATGTACCAGGATAGGATGTTGAAATGTTATTTATAACTACTACGTAGAGATGGATCTGGAGGGCAGCCCTGTCGTTGCAAATTGGATTTAAGTAAAAGCGAACAGGAAAACCAGAATAAAGGCATGTGAACAAAATTTCGTGAGCGTTTATATACGTATATTTCCAACGTTTTTACCAGGGTTTTGGATAGAAAAAGCTTAAAATGTCGTGCGAGTTTAGCAAAAATTCTTATTTTTTTCCTTCAAAAAGGGTAAACTTTTAAAAAGTTCCTTGTTTCTGCAAAATGAAACGAATTAAAGATTTAAGGGACGATTTCATCTAAAAGTCAAAAAATTTCTTCAACTTCTGGGGGGCTCCGCCCCTCTGACCCCCCACATAGCATCGGGTTGTTCTCGTCATTTTTAATGCTCAAAGACATGATACACACATAGACACCAGATATTTGTGTTATATGAGAACGTAAGTTAGAATATTCGCGGGACAATGCGAAATGTGAAGCAACACACGCCATTAAGGTAAAAGTTCAACCAAAATTACGAATATATATATAGCCTAAAATCAAAACAAAACTGCATTTCTGGCGGGTGGATTAGGAACGGCTGAAAATGCTGTTTTGGCATAAAAAGTGATAAATACATTTGGGGGGTGGCCGGGCTTTTTCTGGGCGAAGAGGGTGGGGGGCTAAAAACTTGGGGGGATCAAAAGCGGCCTAAAATAGCCACAAATTCATGAAAAATACCCGGTTTCTACACATGCCGCTACAAATATGCTAAAAAATGCAAGATTTGTTTTTGAGTGAAGAATATATTTTTTAACAAAAAGTTCCGGCTACGACGGAAAATTTTAGAACAGTGTGACCACAAAGCCTTAACATTAGGCATTTTCTGGACACCTTTTACTGAAAGCCAAAAAAGTTGAGCTTAGCCTAGGCAACTTTTCTTGGGGGGCACCTTTTTTTTCCTACAGGGGGGGGTGGGGGGTGCCCCCCTCGAATTTCGTTCTTCCCGGACTTGGGTGGCCCCCCTGAATCGCCGAACCCCAGGATTCGGACCTTTCCCCCCCAGAGCTTTTAAGTGCCGGGAAAAATAGGGTTTTGGGGGCGAATTTTTAAAAATTTTTCCGGCTTCGCCGGATTTTTAGACATTTTTAAGCGTTTTTTAGCTAATTTAAGCTTAAATTTAGGTTAAGAATAGTTAATATTTTAGCTCAGTAGCAAACAATAGCTATTTTTAAGCACTTTTCGAAATAGTTTCTCCCCCCCCAGAAATCCGTGCCCCCCCCCCCGATTTGGGGGGGGACCGCCCCCAGACCCCCCCTAGAAATTTTTGCCTAGGAAAAAGCCAGGGCATTTGGGGGGGGGGGGGGGGGTGAAATTTGTCAAAATTTTATCAGAACTGGATAAAAATTGTGCTATTTGTAGTATGTAAAATTACAAACCAGCGGATTTAGTGCGTAAGTAGGCAAAAATCGAATAAATATCTCTAGCATCGTTAGCCCGTTGTTGTCTCCGCCACCTGACTTTTACCTATGCAAAACTTTCTGGTGAGGGGATTCTCCGCTCTTCCCCCCTGGTCTAGGGGGGCAGGGGGAAAATTTTTCTAAAAATCCCTGCAAAACAAGTATATATGTTTGCTGTTGAGTTGAAAATATACAAACTGGTTTTAATCAATCTAGCTTGTAATCTATTGAATCATTTTTTAGTTAAAAATAGTTAACTCAAAAGTTCGCGAAGAATATTTTTGCTGGAATTTCGCAAACTATGAAAATTTGTCAGTTAATTTATTCCCTAAAATCTATTTTTTAAATAGCCCAATCAATTAGTTTGATTTGGTACGATGCGATGAATTCAACAGAAAATATATAGTATTTAACAGCAGCATTCAGTTGATTGCCAATACGGTACCGAAAAGTTGTGCAGAATGCTATACGGTACGTACCGTAGAATACGGTGCGGAAATTGCCGAACTGTATTTTACGGTACAAAACTTCATACGGTACGTAACATTATATATATTCCATAGGCGGTGCGATAAACTATATATTGGCCAGCTGCACTATCAAAAAAAACCGCTAACTGCCTCAAACTATGGACGACGGATCAAAGGACGACCGGTGCGTATATATTTGTATATTCGAGTTTGCAAGGAACCTCTTAATAGCACATATCTAAGGTGCAAAAATGTTCCTTGCAGTCACATGAAAAGGTTAATATGAGCTATTATGGCCAACATTTGAACGTGCTAAGGAAAACATTTAAAATGTTTAATATAAGCCAGCCATGTTAGAGGTTTACATCTTGTCCTCTACTTATTTAGATGTTGGCTCATATTAAACATTTAATGTCTTATCCTTAGCTAGTTTAAATGTTGGCCATAATAGCTCATATTAACTTTATCATGCGACTGAAAGGAGCGTTTTTCCTACTTGTTGTCATTTATAAGGCCATTTTTGCGCACAACGATTTTTCAAACGGCCCATAGGAAAAATTGTTCTATACTAATTTTTGAGCACCTATATATTGGTGCAGATCAAGTTTGTTTGATTTCAGAATTTTGCTATGGGTCGATTATTAGAGATGGTCAAAAATGGACCAATCGACGTTTTTGTAATGTTGGTAGTTTTTAAGTAAATTTTGCGTACACTGATTTTCCTTACGGACCATGGGAAAAAATTTTCTATGCTATTTTTGACAATCTATATATGGGTGCAGATAAAGTTTGTGTTTGATTTCCGAATTTCGCCCTGGGTCGATTTTTACAGATGGTCAAAAAAGGTAAATTTAACGTTTGGACGAAGCAAATTTTCAGTAACTCCGAAAAATAAAACACGTCAAAAAGTCCGCACAAACAAGTATTTTCGGCCATTTTATGGTACCCATATATAGTAACTCGGTGTAAATGAACACGATGAGCATGGTTACGAAACCGATCTAAGTGGCCACTGGTCAGCATGGCACCGAGGCACCTCGCCCAGGGTCAAAGTTAGGTTAAAAGTTGGGAAAAGTAAATGAAACAGCCTTTTCCGCGGTTTTGGTTGGGGGCATAGTAAATAGACTACGCTCTTTTCAATGAGCATATTTTCAGAACCGGCGGAAGTGACCAGTGGTCACTACGGGCTAAGTGGCTATTGAGCAATGGTGAAATCCCCCAAAACAGCGTTTTTCGGGGTTTTGTTTGAGGGCATATAGTAAATCTACTACGTTCGTTACAATGAGCATATTTTCATAACAATTGTAAATGACCACTGGTCACTACAAACTAGGCGGTCTATTCATCAGTGGTGCAATTCCCTCATCGACAGTATAATTTGCATCGGGTTGCGCTGCTGTAGAGTGCTGCTGCAAGTTTCCTCATTACACAACAACAAACAAAATGTGGTAGCACTTAGCAGTGACGCACTAGCAGAGAAGAATGTGTGGTAAGAGCAATAATAATATTGATAACTAAGTGTTATAAGATAATGTTTCTCTTTTTTATTTTCAGAGAACATGTGTTAGCACAGCCATATGTAGCGTTTGTGGACGCTATGGAAATGACGTATGGTGTGTGTTCTTGTTCAGATGTCGAAAGAACTGTGAGGCAATTTGGCACCCTTGCCGCTGCTGAAGCCTTTCTAGAAATAATGGATGAACATGACAACTTCACAAGTGTCCTTCTCTCCATTAGACTGGAGGACGGGGAAAAGTTCCTAATTTTGTCCTCTATCCACTTTCAGCATGTGTACTTCCATTTGCACAGGGACTTCAAAAAATTTTCTCAGGTGCTGTTGAGCGGAAGAAATGTGCGGTTGTTCCTAATTTGGCGGTGTGAAGGAAGCGAAAGTGAACTTGTTGAGGCGGAAGAGAATTACAAGACCTTCTTCGGTCTGCTTAAATTTCTCTTCGGCAGATTTTCTAGTATTATCGGTGATTCGAAGTTGTATGATTTGGACGCGTCTTCTAGTGGCAGGATGGAACGGATGATTGTTGTGCATCACAAACACTGCTACAAAAATCTTAAAGAGGTGAGAAATTGTGTACGACGAGTAATTATTCCTGCTTGTGCGTTCGCTGGCGACTACCTTGATACTTCAGTGTATGAACATGGCGTTCAGATCCAGCTATGTGGTTCAACTACAGAAGAATCCGATGTCGCTCTCTTTCTAACCAACGAATGTCTTGGTAAAGGCGATATTTTCTCCAGATACTGGATCTCAGACTGTGCAGCTTCCCCCGCCAATGATAGGACGCAAATCATTGAGATGAAAGAAGTGGAAAAACTGCTCGGCACTATGTCCCTGTGTGTGAAACAGAATCCCTCTTTTATGCGCCTTAGTGACAAAACATCCTCAAATAATAAAGTCTCTGGCAAGTCCAATGACACTGCCGGTACTCATGACGCCAAACCGATGGAGGATTTAAAAAAGGGTTTTGATAAAAAGGATCGCAAAGGCTGCAAGCTGGGCACATCGACATGTTTCTGTACCGGTGACCGCCGTGATCGCGGAAAGGGACCTCCTTGCTACAGTAAAGTTTGCCTGGCTGTGAAGGAATTCGAAGAATGTGTTGGAGAGGCTATTATAGCTAGCTGTGAATATGCAAATAACGACAGCTACATGTTGTTTGCTCCGTCTGTACGCTATTGTTACAGCATTAAGAAGCAGCATGATACTGCTGGCAACATTTTCTACATCCTTGACTTGGATTCAGGAGGTATTTTTCAGAAATGTCGCCATTGTCGCGGATTTACATCTTCCCGCTTAAATCCTTCCTACTCTCCCGATCTACCTAAGAAAGCGAGGAAACAGAAATCTGTGGCATAGGACCTGTCCAGATGCATATTATGTTTCAGACTGAGGTGTGCAGAATAGATTTCTGTAATGCGAGGGTGCCGCTGAGCTAATCTATTGTGTGGTTGGGAGTCTACTGGAGACAATCTTGCACTTTTGTTCAATTGCACGTTGTCCCCAAAATGTGAAAGATATGTGTTTAAGGAGCTGCACCGAAAGCGCTAATTTGTTGCAGAAGGTCGTCCTTAGTTAAAAATTGTTGAAGAAGTGTATAACGTATTGCTTCTGAATTGAAAATTTTGCTCTGTGTATTTAATTGTATTTTTCAATGAAAATGTGTGTTTTCCTATAAAAGTGCGAGACAACAGTGTAAAAATACAAAACACGAAGTATGGTAACTAAAATCCCGTTCACAAAGCAACTTTTCAATGTCCTACCGCTGTTAGTGTCCTAAGACATTTATTTACTTTCTGTGGTCATTTACGTTTTCGGCTCTAGCGGCCTGTAACCTCTAACCAAAGACAGTTATATCTGAAGTCTATATTTTGCTGTTTTTGCTATAGGGGGTAGAGTAGAGCTGCCGTGATATCGCCGCCTCCTTGACTTGTTTGTCCTCCTCCCCTTGTATTCAGGTCTCCCCACAAAACCCATATATTCATTGAATAGAGTGTTAAGATAAAAACTGTCAAGAACTGTTTCTGTTTAGCCAGAAATCTTCTATTATCTCTCTTAGCAGTTTGAATACAAAGGTATGTAGGTTGTGTAACTGCATAATGTTTATCTCTGTGGTAATCAGTAACTATTCGAAAATCAATCAGGACAAAACGTGCCCCCCAAAATTGGGGTCTTATCTCGTTTCCCCCCCCCACCACTCAAAATCCTTAAAACTTGACCAAATGAGCTAAAATGTGGTATGGGTATGTTTTTGACAACGCTGAGTTCAAATATCGCAAAATTTTTCGATTTCGCGAGATTCGATTTTTTCGATTACTAAGGGGGGACCAAGGGAAACCGAAAAATTTTTTGTCTTCGATTTTGCTTAAAAGCTGTGTATAGGGGTTTTCGGGTTCGTAGAAAACTAGTCTGAAGTCCGTTTTTCGATTCAATTTTTCGTTAGCTCAGTATAAGATAAAGGTTTAAGCTTAAGATGTAAGCTTAGCTGAGCTAACGAAAAGCTGAATCGAAAAACGGGCTTCAGATTCGTGTTCTACGACCCCAAAAACCCCTGTATACATCTTTTCAGCGAATTCGAAGACAAAAAATTTTTCGGTTTCCCTTGGTCCCCCCTTAGAAATCGAAAAAATCTAATCTCGCGAAATCGAAAAATTTTGCGATATTTGAACTAAGCGTTGTCGAAAACATACCCATAGTGAATTTTAGCTCATTTGGTCAAGTTTTAAGGATTTTGAGTGGTGGGGGGGGGTAAACGAGATAAGACCCCAAAATTGTAGTTATCGTGGACCTTTCTTGAGTAATAACAGTTTTGCTGAAATATGAAAATCTAATAAAAAATGGATGCGTGCGAATATAGCGTAGCCTTGCATACTGTAATTGAATTTATGTCACAATTGTGCGTGCAGCTCGCTACATGAAAGGGGACTTGTGAAGGTCGGAAGCTTTTTACAGCATGTAGCGTGCGCACGCTCCCGAGCTAGTGAGTGTGTGTGAGAAATAGTGTATGTGTGGATGAGCGTCTGTGTGCAGTATAACGTGTGTTGCTTACGGATAATTTCTTTTCTTACGACTGTTTGTATTTTTTTGGGTCTTTCCTTATTATCCCCCAACACCACAGCTTCAGCTTGCAGATTCAGGTTAACTTAATATAAGATGTTGTTTGTGTAAGTTCTAAAATGTAAGTGTAATCTTGAGCTAACGAAAATCGTAATGGAAAGGCGGATCTCAGGTTCTTGCTCAGCATTACGGAAAACCCCTGTATGCAACTTTCAGTAAAATCACATACAAACAAGTTACCCCTTACCAAATAAAATCAAGTTTTTAATATTTGACATTTTAAAATAAAAATATCTGCTTTTGTGAAATTATCAGAGCCGAAAACTTGTCCCTACAAAATTGCAAATCAATCCGTTAAACTGTGCTTCTTCGGTGCTGCTTCTGAGATGTAGCCAGTCTGTGTGTATTAAGTATTGTATTGTGGTGTAGCATTGTTGTAATTATGCATTATTGAATTTTATCAGTGAGTTCGTGTTTGACCATTTCTTTGTCATGAGAACTGTACATATTTTTTTGGGTCCTTGGCTTATGTGTAACGTGGCACGCGTTCCTAAAAATATTTGTTGTTGTTGTTGATGCTCAACACAAAACTCCTTATTTTACGCACAGTTTTCTGCATTCATGTTTTATTGATTTATTGTTAACATTAATTATCCCAATGCGTTTCTAGGTCGGGCTTTTACAAGTAAACATAAAAACTTAATTTTACAGCAAAATTTCGATGGTGAGGCGTCGCCAAATGAGTTAAACAATTTGGCTACTAAAAAATATTATCTCACTGTTGAAATGAAAGATTTTTGAGCTCATAAAGGCTCTAGAAATTATCCAAGCATGTTGTGGGTATATAGTGTAGAAAATTTTTAAATTCAGGAAAATCCGGTTTTCGCGAATTCTGGCAGTTGAGTGCATTTTCACGAGTTCGTTCTATTACTCAAGTTTTTCGACCCGATTAGAGCTTTCTGATGATAACCAACTTTACGGCATAAGAGAAAATTTTTAAAATTAGGTAATTTTGAAAACACGGAATTACGGAAATTGAGTGCATTTTCGTGAAAAGCTTCTAGAGCAAAAATGTGTAGCTGGACCAGCTCTATTCGTCAGTTGGAACGAAATTTTTATTGCGAAAAAATGGGCGAAATAATAAAAATATGTAATTTTTCGTGATGAAATACGGAATTTCAGATTTTTTCGGATTTACGAACTCTCGGGTTAGAGAAGGGGTAGAAAAATGTGGTAAATAATATGTGGAAACAAATTAATGGGCAAATGAAAATTTAACGACTATTTGCCATAACGTGTCTACTATTGAAGTGTAACGTTACATAGTAGCCAATATTTTTTTCTATTTTAAAAATTGTGTAATTACATGCGTGTTTTAGCACAAAAAAACCACTGTAACATGTAGTGCTACTGTACCTGTGTAAATATATGTAGTGGACGGTGGGTTTCTTAACAGTTCTACTTTTGTTTAGTAACCGATTTTTATATTCGCAGTGGCGCGAAGGAAGGCTAATAAGATTTGAAATTGTTCTTACCTTCGCGAAGAAATTCAGCATTCATAAGCTTCGAATGGCTAAAAGAATGTAAGAAAATTCGCGAAAATTGGTACACATTTTGTAGTCGGGACTGTACGCGGTGTCTTTAATTTTCTCTTATAGTTTCATCATGTCATCGTTCTTCGATGGTGGAGAGGTGAACTCGACCTTTTGAGGATAAGATTTAGCTCTAACGTCTGGGAGTTTTATTTTTGTCAGCAAAGTTAGTGTATCAATTCAGTGCTTGTCTGCTATATTGGGTTTACCTGTTGAAATGTTTGATCTTTGAATAAATCTCCTATCACACAATAAAGAAGACATTTGTGTGTTTGGTGTTTTGTAAACTGGCTTAGAGGCAGTTCTATGCACATGAGTACGGAGTGGGAGTAATGAGTTACGAATATTGAGTATATACCGGTACTCCACGGTAATTGCTAACCTGTGCTAATAAAATATTGCTGACAAGTGGCAAAATTTTTAATTTATAGGGTGTGTGGAGAAACCAGCCCCAGCCTCAGCCCCAGCCTCGCACCAGCCTAAGAAAAACCAGCCCCTTCTCTCGCTGACCACTGTACATTTTGAACTAAGGACTTTTACACCGGATTGCACCAATGAGGGTTAGCTCTGTGTTAAGCTAATAACTTAACCCTCAAGGTTAACTCGGAGTTAACCTGATAATTCTCAGTTAATCCGTTGCACCAAATCGGGTTAGGTTAACCTCAAGCTTAACTCAGAACAAACTTTGTCTTGAGCGGCAGGAACTTAATCCTGATTCCTATCAGGATTAACTGAGGACTAACTCAATTTATAGGATTTCAGCTTTCGTTTTTCGGAAAAGTTCGTCACTGGCTGTTCAAACTATTGTTTATGCATGTTTCATAAGGAGATTTAGGACTTAGCTCGTAGTTAACCTTAACGTTAAATTAGTCCTCAAGTGTCCTTGACAGATTATGATTGGATACATGTTTATGGAAACATAATATTGCACGTAACAAATATACTGTTCAATACACCTATATATTTTCATATGACTATATATAACGCATACGGACGGCGCATGCTTTTATATACTGGTTGCACACATACGCGTAATTACGTGTTAAAGTCCATAGTTAAATGTGTACACTAGTCAGCGAGAGAAGGGGCTGGTTTTTCTTAGGCTGGTGCGAGGCGGGGGCTGGGGCTGGTTTTTTCCCACATCCACATTTTTAGACTTAAAGTTAAATAGTTTACAAGTCACAAATTTCAGCTGATTTAGGCGTTTGATGATGATAGCGGCAATACGCAACATGGGAAACGTATAGATTGCGTTAATAGCTATATATGAATCTGCGCTCAACATTGAAAAATGTCTAATAGAGAAATAGTCATCCTGGAGCCAGAGCTGGACGGCTGTTTCCAGACGGCTAGGTCAATCAGGGAACTACTTTAATCAGTCAGAACTAGGGTTTGATCTAGCTTGTAGTGTTATTATAATGCGTGTTTGGTGCTACGACAGCAAAAGCTGCAGTAACAAAATGGCATGTGGAATAAATGTAGATGGACTAGTTCTTTCGGTTTGACAAAAATAGCTAGTACAAAACTTGCCACCGCTACAATTAAGCCGCTATTTGTTTATAGACTAAATGTAGTGGAGTACATAAACTTAAAAAACACAAATCTGCAATGAAGATATCACACTTAGTAGTAAACAAATTAAAATTTAATGTAGCTAAAACAGTTAGGTTAACGTATTACAGCTAATCCCATGACTTTGTTGCGCCACTTCAACAAAATGTGTTTTTATTCTCATCTCGAATTCCTAAACAGTCCATTAATTTTAGATCTTCGTGCTTCATCATCGTATCTTTCGAAATTACTCTTAGTATAGGTTAGTCCTTTTGTTGCCTTTTATCAAGAGTACATGTTGAGCTTGCCTAGTTGCATATTCTTGTAATTATGTACTCTTGCTGTTATTAACTAGATTTTGATAGCTGGTGGAATCTTCAGGATACCCCCGGTCCCAGATTCAGCCAAATTTGACCTAATGAGTTAAAACGTAGTATGGGTATGTTTTCACCACGCTGCGATGAAATAGCGCAGAATTTGGTGATGTAGCGAAATTAGATTTTCGATTTGTAGGGGGAATAAAGGGTAGCCAAAAAGTTTGTTTCCCAACAGTTTGCTGAAACTTGTGAACTGAAAAACCTTTCAGAATCGTATTCTGCGACACCGGAAATCCCTGAGTACAGCTTTTCAGCAAAATCGATTCCAAAAAATGTTTTGGTTCCCCTTCTTCCCCTCCCTCACGAATAGAAAGATGTGATTCGCTAAATCAAGCAATTTTGCTATATGCGACTGAACTCAGCGTGCTCCAAAATATACCCATACCAAATTTCAGCTCATTTGTTCTAAAGTGTTGCGGAATCTGGACCTCGTACATAATGCATTCAAGTTATCACTGTATTTTAGGGCGCAGTATAGGAAACTCCTGTAATTGTTACTCTAAGAGAGACTGGTAGGAAATGCAAACTGACCGCACAGGAGCACTTTGGTAGAAAACTACAATAACTCCTGTAGTTTCTACATGAGTCTTTTTAAGAGTGTACTGAACATCTTTATAAAATAAACAAAAGCCAAATATTTGTACAAGGGCTCTGTATTTACGTATAATACATAATGTATATATATCCGGTACTATGGAACAAGAAAATGGAAAATCAAATGCGTCTTACAATGCTGCGCGTAGACGCTTTGCACTTTCCAATGCCGCGCGCATCGACGCTGTGCAGATTCCAATGCGCGTAGAAGACGTGCATTTTCAAACATGATGCGCGTTGACGCTGTGCACGTTTTAATGTGCGTAGCAGATGTACACTTTCTAAATACGTGCCCTGGCCCGGAGGCCCGATATAAGACCCGGTAGGCCCGGATGCCCGAAACAAGGCCCGCACATTACTTTACAGTGTTAGTCTGCATAGTCTTATTCAATCACCAACACAATTCATTCAAATCAACAAACCATTGGCAGTTTGAAATAACTACGAAACCATAAAATAATAAATTATAAATTTGAAGCAAGTTAATTTTTAGTTTTTTACTCCGATCCTTCTAACCATTGTCGAAACAGTGTCTAAAGTATATATAAAAATTGTATTACTTGAAACTGCTACACGCCTAATACAAAAATATAGGCAACTAATTTCCACATAAAACGCTATTAAAACTGACGCAATTGCTAAAGTATAATAAAATTTTGTTTTCGGCATTTGTGACATAAGATTGATTTAAAATTGAAATCCTACACTCTTAAAAAATCCTGTTGATATGTATTACAAGAATTTTGTGCCTAGTTATACACAGAAGTGCTAAAATGCGGTAACTCATCAATAGACTTTCCTCTACTTTCCACAGCATTTGCTTTTGATTTTTCCGGCATATTGAACAGTAAAAATTAGAGGGGGTTCCTGTAGAAAATGCTGAAGAGACCTGTAGGTTTTCCCAAATTTTTGAATATATATCCTATCCTAAATGAGATACCAAACTTGAAGATTTTACAAGAAGTACCTGTAATTTCACTAGATAAACCTACCGTATTCCTGGAAAGACGGGCGCTGCTGGTAACCAGTCTAAAGACACAGACACTCCCTTGACGAGATATAGCGGCGGTTCACAAACAAAGATGTTTCCTGTAGTTTCTAATGGAACATTTCTAAGTCTGGTGTCTAAAAGAAATACGGCCGTTAGCACCAAATGTGATTAACTATTTGCTAAGCATTTGCTAATCATAAGACAAAGTGATCAGCTAAACAAGTGCTAATCCTGAGCACTTGGACCATCAGTTTAGCAGTCGCTTAGCAAATGGTTAGCATTGACAAGAAATGGCTAATGAAAATGGAGGATTTTTGAATTTGAAACAAGCAGCAACTGGACTTTTATGCCAATATCACGTGATTGTAAGTACTGTCACATCTACTAATCACTTGCTTAACTGTTTCTTCGGAAATACATCAGCAGTCTTTAAATTTGATGCAAGAAGAACTTTCTAATTTAGTTCTTGCTATTAGCAGCAACATGGTAAATTCCTATGTATCTAGCAAATATTTTCGCAATTAGATTTGACTGGAGATAGTAGTACTTTTGAAAAATTTGCAGGAATTTCGCAGTTAATCCTCCTCCAGAATAGGATTAAATTTACTTCTTGAGCACTTCACTAGCATCTGCTTAGCAGTGGGTTAACTTAATCAGATTTGGTGCAAAGGAGTTTGCGATTAAACACTTACTAAGCAATTGCTTAGCACGAATTCGCTAATCAGTTGCTAATCACATTTGGTGCAAACCAGAGATAGAATATTAAAAGATAGAAATTAGGAATAGAAATTAAATAGTATTAATAAAACAAGGAAATTGAATATAAATTTAATCTGTGTAAATTTTGTAATTGATTTAAGATTAAGTGTGGTTCTTGTTCCTCTATAAAATTTCATTTATGGTCTCATGTAGCAATATATATATAGGGCTTGAGCGGTATTAACAAGAGTTAATCAGGCAATTTACCCTCGGCTTAAATAAGTCAATTCTGAGTGGGTTGCAGGCGGAGATTACACTAAAAAGGAAAAATCTACACGCGTTTCTACTGGCTCACATTTTCATTTCAACCAATCAGATTTGTGTCTGAATTTAATGTGGCTGAAGTCTGACGAGCCTCTATCGGACCGACAGACAATGGAGTGAGCATGTGTATATGTATATGCGGTATGTGTCAGCTTGCGTTCCTGTTGTGGTTTGTATGCAGCGTAGCACTGCGATAGATGGTCAGTGTTAGAAATTTATGCGTCTGGTTACTATTCTAATTTTCTATAGTGTATACATACATACATATATTTACATATCTATATATGTATGTATGTACATATATATGTATATATATATAAATATATATATATATATATACTGGGACAGTTGGGCACGAGAGTACTGCGCCTAGTGCTATGTTTTGATGCTTTTCAATAGCAAACGTTTGTGCTAAACGATGTTGTACATAAACCAGTCCTTTGTATTTTTCAACTAAAAATGATTATAAGATTAATCAAGAGATCATTTAATTTTAATTTTTCGATATAGTTTTTGTCAACTTTGTTTTTCCGTTTCCGTTTTTCTAATTGCTTACACAGTTTTCGGTGCTTTACCATATTCTGTTGCCTAAGAGAACATGATCTGTTAAGGTGGTGATTCTTTTTGGCCACACATTATAGTTGGACTGTTCAAAACAAAGAGAACTTTGATGAAACTTTATAAAACATATAAGGTTTCTGCAAGACAACACCCTCCATGTAATCGCGCTTCAAAACTTCTTTGTCTCCGTTCAGACCGCTTTTGCCGATTTGTAACATTTCGCCGGTAGCTGGATAAAGCTATAAATTATATTCATTCGACAAATCTCATTGAGCTGTACATTTATGCCTAAATAAGCACTTTTAGAGCTTTTCTTTATTGTGCGACATACCTGAGTTTTTTATTTGGGTGGTGAAAACTTTTTATTTTTGCTGAAATCAAATAATCCGCCATTTCTCTTGCTGCACAAGCCGTAAAATTAAACTAAGGTTGTCAATTTAAAGATTTCGTCGAGAACGATTATTCGTGGTGTTGTAATCTTCTAAATGATATCCCGTACGCTGCTGGTGCCGTATTCTCGAAACTTAGGGCCTATTTCTTTAAAGATTAAACTGATCGGATTAAACGGATTAAAAATCAGCCGGATTAAAAATTTAATTTCTATTTCTCTAATGCAGGATTAAACGAATTAAAAGGATTAAAATTAACTCGTTTAATCTGACCATTCCTAATCCGCGGATTAAACGAGTCGATTTTAATCCATTTAATCCGGTATTAAAGAAATAGCAATTAAAGAGTTTAATCCGCCAACTTTTAATCTGTTTAATCCGCGTAGCTGCTAGAGGATTAAAATCTAGTTGAAAGTTGAGGCAACGGAATAAAATTGATCTTTAAAGAAACGGCGATAAAGCAGGTCGGATTAAAACTGACTTGTTGAGTTTTTAATCCGAAGTGTGAATAAAGAAACAGGATTAGATAAAAATTTTAATTATAGGTGCATTAAAGAAACAGAATTAAATTTAATCCGATTAACTCGTTTAACTCACTGGATTGAATTTTAACTCGTTTCATCCGAGGTGCTATTTCTTTAATGCGGATTAATTTTAATCTAATCCGTTTAATCTTTAAAGAAATAGGGCCTTAGTTACAGATAGCCCTATGTGTAACTAGGTCTAGGGGGTTATCTGCAGCTAATCATAAAGCTAGTGCTATCTGCAGCTAATTGTAAGCTATGTTAGCTATGTTAGCTATTAGCTAAACTCTACTATTAGTTAGAGGTAGTCCTCGCCCTAGCTGCATATAGCCCTAATCCTAGTTGCAGATAGGCCTATCTGTAACTAGGTTTGAGAATACGAGTTCTACAGTGCCAGATCTAAATTAAAAAAATTGACCTACATATCTAGAAAGGCTAGCTCAACATCAGAAGTATTACGGTCTTGGCGGAGAAATGGTATTTGAGAAAGGAACAGTTTGTTTTTTAAATAATGTGAAATCTTAGGGACAATTCGTCCATTTCCACTCATTCGTTGCATAGTCTAGGTGTACATTTAAACAGAATAGCTGGAGTTCGTTGCTTTAAGCTAGATATTATGCCGAAATACAAATGGCTAAAAAATTGCATGTCTTTCGGTTGCAAGAAAGATTTCTAAACAATTACTCGGCGGAACCCGTAGATATTTGGCAGACTGGTGCTCCGGAGGCGCATTTTTATAAATTGTATATATGTACTAGATACAAAGGAACTTCATCCATTTATTAAACGTACCTACCGTTTATTCCTACGGTGTAGCTACGGTATCCGTAGCTGTGTTTCAAAGCGTATCTTCGAGTCTTTAAATTTGTGAGATGACTAGTTTTTATCACAGAAAAGGTTATTATTTCAATGGGTTGGCCTAGCTGCAAGCTTTGACAAGCTTTCTATTTCCTTTCATTCTGCGATGACAAAAAGTTAGGATACAGAAAAAGTCTAGCAAAAACATACCGTAGGTAGTATCGTAGCTACGCTTTAATTGTACGTTTAAATATACGCTACGGATACCGTAGCTTAGTTTTAATCCCCTTTTCGTAAATGGATGACGTTCCAAATTAGTTGAACTAAATTTGTCCCAAGTAAAGTTTTTTCTATTGTAGAAGAAATATAATTACGTTATTGTGTATTTTCATTATCCGTCATGTCAACTTCCTTGCTAGCCCGGAAGCGACGTTGCCGGAAGAGTCGCTGTCGCAAACGTTTTCCTGCAAGCAGCTCCTCTGCAGCAAATTTGAATGAAACTCAGCAATCGCACACTGAATGGCGGCCCACCAGGAAGGTGATGAGATGTCCTGTCTGTGGAAAGGTAGGTATGCAGTTTTATGGTTACATATCCACCACGTGGTCGATTCACAAAAAGTACTTAAACGGCTTAACTTAAGGTGGTGGTATCCTTTTGTGCAGTGCTTTTGTGGTGATTTTCTGAAACGCTATAACTTTCGCAATTTTGAGAGTTGCAAAGAGCTTTATACATCATTTTAAAGCTTATTATCTGTACATTCACATGAGCTTACAGAACTGGCAAAATTAGCAAAAAAATAGCAGAAATTTTCTGACAAGCTGACATCTAACAGGATGAATATAGACCAAAAGTTTTTGAACATGGATTTCTCAAAACTGAAGAATCGGCCAAAAGTTCTTTCTGTGCCACGATATGAAGGACATATGGGCCGAGGGACGTTTTTTGGATATCAAACATTTGTGAGGTTGGGTTGGCTTAACCAGTTTTTTGCTGTTTAAACTCTGACTTGAACCCAGCTATCTTCTAGAAAAGAAGTCTTATCACGAAGAATACTGCAGCTGTCGCGGAAAGGGAAACTGCTTTAAGCGCAACAAGTTATAGTCCTGTTCGAAACCACCTTTCACTGGTCTGTCTGATATGGATACAATAGTGAATAAAAAGTTATATGATCTGAAAGATTTTGCAACAGCGGATTCTACAGTAATTCTTTAGATGGTGTTACAAATAGTAGACTGTTGCACTACTGCCATTAAAATAAGAATCCTAAGAGAAAGACAATCTATGTAGGAAGCTACAAAATGCAAAGTGCTTTTTTAACTATGTTAAATAATGAGATGTGATACTGGTCTCTTGCTAGCTCGTGTTAAGAAGCTCATAATAGTAGACCGGTGCTTTGCGGGCATTAAGCGAGGTGAAAAATGTTAAAAATTTTTTTAACTAGCCATATGTTGTTTTATCCTTTCAATTTCGTATTTAGCTGCTCTGTGTAGTGACAGTATAAATTGGATGACATATAGATTCGAGATAAAGTTAGGAGTTCTTATACCTATTAGCTGGATTTCGCCGCTTTAAGCTAGAGATTTGGCCGAATTGACAATTTGGAAAAACTGCGAATATTTTGGTTTAAACAATAATTTCTAAAAACTGCCACAAGGATCCGCGTAGGCTTTGGCAGTATGAAAATTCGCAAACTATTTACGTGTCTCTTACTTCGCCAGCTATGGGAAAACTCAATGCGAACTTGCAAAATTCCTGTGTAATCGCACACTTAGTGGATTTTCTGCAGTATTAATACCTTGTGAGCCAAATCCGTAAAATTTCCCTCGACCCACATGTACTTCATATCATGGCACAAAATGAAATTTTGCCCGATTCTGTAGCTTGAGAAATGGATACTATATTTAGTTAGTTTGTCAAAAAGTTTTGCAAATTTTGCTTTTTTCGTATTTACTGATTATAAGCTTTATAAGTCAAATACTTCCAACTCGCAAAATTGCGAAAGTTTATTGTGTTGCAAAAATTAGCCGGTTTCAAAATTCCCCTCGCAAAAGGATGCCACCACCTTAAGACGTTATGACAATACTAAAATTTCAATGCTACAGTGATTGTAAGGTCAAATACTGCAGGTGGGATTATATGGGATTGGAAAAAGCAAGTTCGGACAAATGGGATGGGATGGGACGGTGAAGTTGAAAATCTGGAGGGATGGGATGGGATGGGATCGGAGGATTCGTCCCATTTGCCAACTCTGATAGGAACTTTTAAAAGTTAGGAAAATTTAGCGACGATTAAAATGTTTCAGCGCTGTGCAACAGTAAACGAGCTATCGCTGGGCAAAATTTTAATCTGGACTATAGCATGTTAATACCTATATGAGGTATTTTTGTGATAGCTCAGCGATTTTGAAAAATTTTTGAAAGTTGAGTGAAGCCGGTTTTTGCACAGATTTTACTTACAAAAACGTCAACAAAGAAATGGTTCGTCGTGGCCTGAACTAACCGTTTACTGCAAAGATTTCGCGTATACAACGGTACACAAATAGAGGTGCAATTTCCATACGCAAAATCTTTGCTGCTACTTGTGGATAGTTAATACTTTTGGTTAGCGCGTTGGCCTTTTGCCTGAAAATACACCATTGTCTTTTTTTTTGGATATAATGGTCCATAAGTCGGGTGAAAGCCGAGCTATTCCAACCAAATCCTGTGTGACGATTTGCACATATGAAAGGAAGATGTGCGCTAAATTTAACTGCAATGGCTGGAGTTAAACTGTGGAAGCATGCCTCAGCCCGATGACGCAGGCCTAGAGTCAAGAAATCACAAATGTTCATATTTTTCAAATACAGTCAAATTTTATATGAAATTGTAGCTCTGTATGTCCTGAACATTTGATCTTCTTTTACCAAGTCTCTACAAAGCCGTATGAGAAAGTTAAGCCGCATGAAAGTTTGAAGTAAATAACAGACGGAAGGAGCTTGAATGAATGGTTCAAACGCCGTTTATCGATCGTTGCTAGTCGTATCATTGTCATTTGCACAGCAATAAATAGCCCAAAATAGAGGCTTCAATTTGATGTTTTAACCATACCGTAGTCTTTCGTCATCGCATGTGTTCACGTCTTCGAAGCCCTTAAAGAGGCATAGTGGCGTAAATACTGAATTGTAGGGATTTGAACTGCAATATCTCTTAACTGGCTTGACCCTGGACTCTAAAAATGAGTCTTGTTTTTGGACACATATGGGGGTATATTACACCCGAAAATGAGCGAAATCTGTGACTACAAAATGTTGAACCCGGCGCCCCCCCCCCCCCTTAAGTCAGTGCAGCATAATGGCTTGACTGCAATCACGGAGTCTTTACTGCGATCACTGATCCTTATGCTGGGATCTGTAATATATGATTTCGAGCTGTACTGTACACTTTCTCAAGGTGCGCGAATCTTTGTACACGTTTTGCCGCGCGAAACGCATGTATATACAGTAAAAGTTAAAAGTTAAAATTGTTAATTCGGGCCGACTTTTAGTGAAAACCCGGCCCAACAGCTAAACATGTTAATCCGGGTTTTACTAAAAACCCGGCCCAAAAGTTACAAATGTTAATTCGGGCCGGGTTAAAGTGAAAATCCGGTACAAAAGTTAAAAATGTTACTTCGGGTCGGGTTTCAGCGAAAACCCAGCCCAACATATAAAATTATAAATTCGGGCCGGATTTTTGTTAAAACTCAGCTCAAAATATAACATTACAAATTCGTGCCGGGTTTTAGTGAAAACGCGGCCCAAAACTTTAAAATGTTATTTCTGGCTGGGTTTTATTTAAAATCCGGCCCAAAAGTAAAAAATGTTAATTCGGTCCGGGTTTTAGTGAAAACACGGCCCGACATATAAAATTATACATTCGGGCCGGATCTTATTGAAAACCCGGCCCAAAAAATTAAAAATGTTAATTTGGGCCGGGTTTTAGTGAAAACCCGGCCCAACATATAAAATTATAAATTCTGGCTGGATTTTAGTGAAAACCCGGCCCAAAAGTTAAAAATGTTAATTCTTGCCGGGTTCTATTGTAAATCCGGTCCTAAATTTAAAAATGTTGATTCGGGCCGGGTTTTAGTGGAAATCCGGCCAAAATTAGAAAATTAAAAATTAGGGCCGGGTTTTATAGGATTTTTTGCCCGGGCCGGGTTTTAGTGGATATCCGGCCTGGTCCTGGTTTTAGTGATTCTCCGGCCCAAAATTTGCCTTGTTTTGAAAATGGGGCGGGTTTTAGATAGTTTCCGGCCCGGTCGGGTTTTAGAGAGTTTAGAAACCCCCATAAGGTTTTTAGAAAAACTATACATTCTGTGTGATTTTCATCTAAATTTACAAGTTTGAGTGCTTCTTTGTTTCTAACGGAAAGACAAAACGCGAAAAGAGGAAAAATTGTCATCGTAAATTGTACCAACAATCAGTTGTCTAATTGGTTGCACGAGTTGAGATAAGTCCATGTTCAAAACAGTCTGGAAGCGGTTTCCAAATTTTCCGTCTGTCATTGCTGGGTGTAAGCACAGGCGCCGCTGAGAGCTCTCCGTTGGGTATATCGATGTTTACAGTATTTTCATAAGATTTGAAGCCTGTTGGGTCAAATACACCAATCGATACCAGCACTTGAAACAATAGATTGCAAGCCAAAGACCTTGGTAAACTGCTTGAGCATGTTTCAACTGAATCTAGCTTTGTTCAGTCGGATGGTTTTTAATTAATTTAACAGTGGTGCAAGCTGAAATCTGACAGAAATACGGTCTGTTCCCGTTCGTATCCACCCACCTGCAAACCGGTACCCAGCTGCAGATCTGCTATAGTGTCTTTGTATTTTTTAGATGGAGAAACGTATACCTCAGCACATACAACGATCAGGAGAAATGGCTCAACTGTTGGGCCTCGCCGACGAACTAGGAATACGACATATGTACTATGATACAAATCTGAGGCGGCGTTTTTGGTCTTTGATGTTGCACGACACCAAAGAAGACGTGAACGCGTGTGTTGCTAAAGTTTTGAAAATGGACGGACAGACGATTCACAATTTTGTTGACGAACATTGCGCAACGGAGCCTACCTATATAAAGCGAAGAATCTATGGTCTCATTAAAATTTTTCTAGAGAAACAGTTCAGCACGGTTGTCGTGTCGTCGCCCCATACACAGAAGCTGTTCCCTGATGTGACAGAGGAGTTGGCAGCTACTCCGGATTATGATCCCTTGGCTGTGTCGACGACTGAGGATGCGATTGTCCAAGATAAGAAAGATGGAGATGAGGTATCCAAGGGCAGTAATCACTGTAGCCCTTTGCTGCACATCCAAGATCCTCCTGCGATTTCAGACGAAGCAGGGTTGCCAGACGAAGGACAATTAAGAACAGTTACTGTCCGCAAATCGGAAGGTACTTGTGAGACGAAACCTGATATCCATTTCCCGGGTGGTCTTTCCAGACACAGTTCTGTAGGGGACCAGGCGACGTCTAGTACCAGTCTATTGGTGGATACTGAAAGTGGTGAATCGGAAACTGACGAAACATATACTAATTGTAGACGAAGCAAACGATCCAAAACTTCAAATACACGATCCAGCGTCGACTTTATCTACAATACTTTATCAAGACCTGAACACGTCATGATTCTTGTCAACAACAATGGTTGGCGAGGCCTGGAAAAACGAGAGATGGCTGGAAGAGGGATCGGAGTTGTGACCACATCGACGTTTAAAGAAGGTTCCCTGATTTGTCACTATGGGGGGAAGATTTTTTCAAAACATGAATATGAAGAGTATATGCTGGCACAATTACCGGCCAAGAGAACTCTGATCGCAGCGTACGCTGTAGAATTTAGGCCTTTTCGCTGTAAAGAAACCTATGTAATCGACGGAAGTGAGAAAACGGGCTACGGACCATTCGTGAACCATACACACGTGCACCCTAATTGCAGTTTTTCCACCAGAAAAGTCGGAAAACAATACGTTGTGTTTCTGGTTGCACGAAAGCGCATTAAGCGAAACACTGAGTTACTGATAGACTATGGATTCGAGTATGGGAACTACGATTGGATGAATTACTGCGTTTGTACGACATGTTTGGAGGAAAATGGTGGACAGCCGAAATCGTATGCAAAAAGAATCGCTGCGTGGAGAAGAAATTGGGAGAAGACACAATTCCGGGCACAACAGCTTGCTGGCCCCAACAAGTCTGGTCTTACCGCATACTAGCTCAGTCCTTTCCGCCTACCAGATCTAAATGATCGTCTGACTTCTGGAAACCCAAAGTGTCTGACTTAAATAAGGATGTACATATGTAAAATTATTCACCATTGTTTCTTGATATTTGCAAATGTAGCTTCAAAAGGTAGCTATCTTTGAATAGTCTCCGCTTTTAGTTGTTAGTTATGTGTTGTAAAATTGCTACAGTAACTACGATTTATATGTTTGCATACAAAAGCTGCACAATGAAGACAATCTTTTTATTTGAGGTTTATTGGCTAGGTTGGTTCTATTGCACTGTTCCTACTGTGTATTTGTCTGCTAAAGATTCTATACGACATACGTAACTGATCTCTGGGATGTTTGATTCTATCTCTGTGTATTTCATTCACATTTAAACTATGTAACAAGAAATAAGGATGCTCTTCATGGGCCGATGTTAGCAACAAGAAAAAAATTGGTTGAAGTCGCAAAGTTTGCGTTTGCGAGATAACCCGGATTCAGACGTTGATAACATTTGCCCCCGGAGCATAGAAATAGAAAATGTTTGTTGGTGTGGTCTGTGCATCGTTAGATGAGTAAGGTTTTCTCTTTCTAGATTCATGTTCATAGTTTGTGTCGTGTTCGCTGGCAGTAAAAGCAGAAATATATTTTGGGATTCTTAATCCGTTGTGAATGTTGTCTTAATTTAGGCAAGAGTACATAATAACTAAGAGTGTGACAAGCGTTACGCTCTTAGCTAACATTCTAAAACCATCATCTGCATAATAACCGGCTGACCCCCCACAACTGAGTTTGTGGTGCTTTTGAGCTTTAGAGCGTAGCCATAGCGGGCAAAAATAATTGAAGTGCACAATGCACATACTCAGTTGTGTGTGTGTGTGTGTGTGTGTGTGTGTGTGTGTGTGTGTGTGTGTGTGTGTGTGTGTGTGTGTGTGTGTGTGTGTGTGTGTGTGTGTGTGTGTGTGTGTGTGTGTGTGCGTGTGTGTGTGTGTGTGTGTGAGGGGGGGTTAGCCGTTGTTGTGCAGATGATGTTTTTCGCATGGTAACTAAGAGCGCGGCGCTTGTCACACTCTTAGATATTATGTACTCTTTGTTTAGGTAAACACTATCCTTATTTCGCAGCTACCGTCCCGATCAGACCTAAGTTTCTTACGTTCGCGAGTATTTGTAATGACGAGAAGACATTCGCGGAAAAAATTTTGGTGAGTGTTATTGAAGGGGTGAATACGGAAAGTCATTTGCACATGCGCACTTTTCTGGCAGATGCAGAAACAGCAGCAGAGTGCCTGCTGCTTCAGCTTAACTGATAGTAGCCACCGGGCAACTAGGCAATCTTTACCTCCGCGTAGTAAAGAGTTGAGAGATATAGATGTGGAGTAGAAGCATGAATAAGCTTAAACTTTTGAAAAGTAATTTTATAATATCCTGCTGTGAAATAGAAGACATAAGAAGGATAATGCTAACCGACCTTCGCGAAAGCTAAATAAAACTACGTTCTCACATTATTTAAGGCTGCTGGAGTTCGGCTTCCAGAAAAAAGTTAATTCCCGCCGTGATTGTAGGACTAATAGCAAGTTTTTTTGTAACTGGCACATTGGTCTAATATAAATTCTACTTCCTACTTAGGTCTTACAATTGCTGCATTCATGTGGCCCAGCGTTGCAATTACAACTTACTTAGCTAATGCGTTAGCGTTAGTTAGCAGAAATTATCCAGGGTCTTTTGCGCTCTCCCCGCAGCCATTGATTTTGAGTTTTGCTCACTAATTTTAAAAACTTGTATGGGTGAAGACTGCAGAGAGGCTTATGAATAGCAACATGAAAGAATTGTAAAATTTAGAAAATGTAAAAAAATTTCAAATTTTAGTTTGTTAATGTGAAACCTGTGTTTCTATCCAGTTTTTCGGTAGCTCAGTATGCACTCGTTTGCGCTATTTCATAGTCATATTTATATTTCATATTATTTATATTTCATATTAGCTTATATTCATGAAATAATTTTTATTTCATAATCATTCATATTTCATATATTCATAGTTAATTACAAATTTTGGACATATACATGTAGAATCGGCTAAAAGTTATTTTGACGATCCGATATGAAGGACACATGGGCCGAAGGACGTTTTTTAGTTGGATCAGTATGTCTTAATGATCGATAAAATTGACTAAATGGTCGGAGACACGAAATTTCGCTTCTCCGCGTTGAGATTTCTTTTGCCACTTTTACGTTTTAGCCCGAACATTTAAACGTCCCTCCGCAGAAGAGCGAAAAACGACTACATATGTCTAAAATTTCCGGAATCTTTTCAGGATAACCCACCCCAGGCCCAGATTCCGCTAAACCTGATCAAATGAACTGAAACTCGGTGTGGGTGTGTTTTGGATCACGGAGTTAAACTATTGCAAAATTTTTAGATGTTTTAATTTGTTGGGATTTGTGCATAAGGGGAGTGGGGCAAGGGAACGGAAACAGTTTTGTCTAGGATTTTGCCGACAGGTTGTCATCAGGAGTTTCATATTCGAGGTCGCAAAATACGACGGATTTGAATCTTTTCGGTTGTTAAGGATAAATTAAAGTTGTAAGCTTAAGATGCAAGCGTATATTGAGCAAACGAAAGACAGAATCGGAAAACTAACTTCAGATTTGCGTTGTGCGACCTTGTAAACCTCAGACTACAGCTTTCAGCATAATCTTAGACAAAAAAATTCCGCCCCCTTACGAAACAAAAACAACGAATTTCAAGAAATCTCCGAAACTTTTACGACATTTTAACTCAGCGTAGTCGAAAACATATCCGTTTCTAATTTCAACTCATTTGCATAGGTTTTGCAAAATCTGTGCCTGGGGTGGGTTATACAGAAAATATCAAATCTCCGTAATCCGTCGAGCAGTTTTTGAGAAATTGGTGTCAAAACCAAATAAGGAACTGTCTCAAATTAAAAATCAAATAATACGATTTATTGAAACGTTTCATGTAGCAGCTGATATGCGTTTTCTTATTCATTTATTTTGTCTGACAGCCAGAGTTTTCTACTTTTTGCTTACAACAAAAACTAGGCTAAAAAGCTGAAGCTATTGTATAACAGTGTGGAAAAACGTAAAAGGGAAGCAATATTATGAAGTTTTCTAGTTTTTAGTTAAGACAAAAAATAAATCGCATATACGATTTTGCAAACGCATTTTTGTTGAAAAATACGATTTATTTCATCTTGAAATTTGAGACAGTTCCTAACAATCTAACTAAATTCCTCTAACCCAATATCAAATTGAAAAAGACACGTTTTGGGATGGACAAAGCTAATTAAAGCCAGTTAGTTGCACAATACAAGAACATTGTAATTATATTTACTTGTGACTATTTATCTCCACGAAAAATAAGAATTATGTTAGCCTGAATTTGCAATTGGTCATCTATGTGTTATGGCAAAAGCTCATTACAGCAGGTTTTTGTAGACTTGCGGTAACAAAGGTATTTCATATACTGAAGAATTAGACGACGCTTGTTGCGGGGCTCTAATGTACAAGTTGGAGTGAGTGATCATCTGTTTCTACACCTGCATACAAAACCCCGTGAGACTTTAATTGGGTTAATAAACTACATAGAGTTAAACGAGTTAAATGCAAGAGGGTTAAAATTAACACCCTGAGTGCGCAAATAGGGGTAAAAGAGCAGATTTTAACCCCTTTAACTTTCCTACCAACCTTCGCATTCTCTGCATGCAGTAAAATTAGTGATCAATAGTAAACTACAGTTCTGTCTTGATTTGAATGACGTACAGTGGTTTATAACTCTTTCAACCTCTGTGTCCTCTCGACGAAAATTCAACGAACAATATTGGTGCAGATTTAAACGAGTCTGTTTTAAGTCATGCACCGAAAGGGGTTAATTTTAGATTAACTATATGTTATTACACTTTACACTGGTACACTTTTGCGACCATGGCGCGCAACTCCAGGTGCGGTAAAACGATAAAATTGCAACGCCTGTTCGCGTGAGCACGGAGTTAAAAAGTTCTAAACTCGTTGAACCCCCCCCCCTCCCGCCCCCCCCCCAGCTTAATTAATAAACTAAACTCTATGAATCCAGAAACGCGAATAGGAATGAGTTAATGTTACACTCGTATAACTCGCGCGCGAAAAGGCCCTTAGTTTTGTGTGCTGTTGGTGTTGCATATATGAGTGGTTAGCAATGGCTAGTTTACTACATATATAACTGACAAACTCGAATTCATTAGCTAGTCCATTTGCTTATGATGTCTCGCCAATAAGACTATATTTTGAATGTTAACTGAAGGTAAAACTGTCTTAAATTTACTACAGAGGCTAGCCCCAAATAGACCTTAAACTACGACACAACTGTTTTGGGTTGAAGAGTGACATTTATAATGATGCTGCTGTCGTCCACTGATTGGAATTTTGGTTCGCCAACTAAATCTTGAATTAGACCTGAACCAAAGGTTGTCCCAAAAATTTGAATTAGTCTTTAGATACAACATTGTCATGTACTGATAACCTTAATTTCGGTAACCAGTTGGAGAAACACCTCTGTCAACTTCTTACAGCTACAGTTAGGCTTGAATAATTGTCTGCAAAAATGTTGCTTAAACGACTATATGATGACACGCCAATACTAATTAACTCTATTCAACAAAATTCTAAATTGCAACAATTAGTACTTTGATGGATAAACCGAATAATTAAGCATTTGCACATTTGAACATTTGTAAAGACAATTCCCTAATATTGTAATTACATACTTCATACATAATAAAATTGTTATTACAAATCTTAACAATGCAATTTGTAGTTACAATTGCTACAATTGCGTTAATAGTTATCTTAGCTAACTACTTGACTACCTGTTGGAATGTGATTGCAGGCTGCTGGGGACTATCTATCAAACAAAGTAATTGTAGACAACAATTCCAGCTATTGTAGCTCGGTGTGTTTCATAAAACAGTTCCCGGCCCTGAAGTTCTACAAATGTAGAAGTCTTTTCGTTTCGTAAATCCACAAGTTTTGGACAAGTCGTGTAATGTAGATAAGTAATGTCCACAGCAGAATTGTTATTGTAGAGTTACAACTGAAGTCATTTTAGTGTGTTTCATAAAGCACTTTCACTTTTACAAACTTAACTTCCATCTGTATAATTGTACTATAATCCCTACACACTTAAGGTGTTGATTCTTTCTGGTCACGTATAGTTTGCACCATCATTACTCAGTCATTAATTGTAGTTAAGACAAGAAGTCATTTTAGTATAAAAATGCAGCTTGTAATTTTCAATTTTTAATGCATTCCACGAAACTAATGTTACTCTTCTAAAATTTTTATAACTCATTTTTGAAGTCGCACAATTTTCCGTAATTTTTGTAGACAAAAGTAATTTTTTTCGAGAGACATTGTTTCTATCGTTAGATACCTCCAGCAAATAGCTGCGGAAGAATTTTTGTGGATTGTGAAATCGGTCTTCGGTATAGAGAAATAAGCTTAAATGTGTGCGTAACCTGTATTTTGGCAACCGTTTCCAAATTTGTCAAGCGATTAATGTTGCTAGAAAACAGCAATCGGGACAAAAAAAATAGCCCCTGGGTATATTTGTGCAGAATACATTTGTTCAGTAGCAGCCCTCCAGTGTGAATGGTGAATGCTCTACAATCTTTGAAAAAACACGTATGTGATTTTTGAAAATACTACTTTTTTTATGATAGCATCCTACAGGATAGGAGTTGGAAGATGATCACGCTTCGGATAATTTGTCCCTGTGAGACCTTCAGATCGACGTCCTTAGTTTGATTTTACGGCTTGTGTAGTCAAAGAAATGTAGTTTTCGAAGCCAACAAAAGAAAATCTGCAATATCTCAGGGTAGAGAAAAGCTAGAAACTTCCTGAAAAAAACAAAAATGTGAAGCTCAATGAGATCTTAAGATGAATATAGTCATTACTGTATAGCAGCTCCCAAATGTTCCTAAATTGGTAAAAAAACCACTCCGACGGGATCGCTCGAATTTTTGTGTCGGGATTGCGCGGAGGGTGTCAGAACGCAAACATAAATTCTTCGGGAAAGTTTCATCGTTTTTCATCTTGCTTTACGCCTACAAATAACTATATGTGCTCATCACGAATCTCCACCTTGAAAGGGACAGTAGACGCCACAAAATTAGTGTAATTTTGATCCATGTTTGTCGGCGTACGCTCTGTTGTGTATAGAGTAATATAAGTGTTGCTCCGTTTTACTGTTCCTGTACACAACCAAGTACTTACAAACAAATATAGTATATACACCTTTTCTAAGAAAAAGCATACTGAACTACACAGGCAAGAGACAGAAAAGCCCTGCGAGATACAAAAAGACATTCGTCGTTATGGAGGGGAGTGTGGGGCGTACCGGAGATTTTCTGTTGGTGTTCTGGTGAGTTGTTGGAAGATGTTTTGGGGAGGGGGCTCTGGAGACCCCCCAACCCTCCCCCTAAAGATTTGTCTATTGATATGCTATAATCGTATTATCAGCCGTTGCTAATGTCAAAAAACTTCCAACCAAAAAGAAATTTTATCATTACACAGTAGTTGCAAACTCGACACCTTTAGTGACAATGTGTTAACAAGTAATAATGAGTCAGAAAGTACATAATCCAGTTAAAAACGTGTATTTCTTTTAATAATGAAAAGTTTCAGACAAAAACTTCTACATTTTTAACCTTTTTAAAAAATTCAAACTCAAAATATCCAAATTGTGGCCATTTCGCCCCCCCCCCAAGTTTTGGGGATGGACAACTGGCTGGAGGGGGGGGGGCGGAGCAGACAAAATCCACACCCCACCCCTCCACCCATAGGCATAGGTGTAACGGAGATTTGGGGTGGGGGAGGCTCCCCCCCCAACATTTTCTGGGGGGGGGCCCCTCTGGCGACCCCCCCAACCCCCCCCCCACCACCCCCCCCAACCCTCCCCCAAAAAAAATTTTCTCATTTTTTATGCCAAAAAATCGCATTTTCAGCCGTTTCTAATGATAAAAAACATCTAACCATAAAGTAATTTTAACGTATAGACAGAGGTTTTAAACTCCAAAACTTGATTGCCAACAGGATTCCACGTCCAAAATAAGAACAATACGTAACTGAACGAAGTAA